>JAVYIG010000144.1:840000-856628 GCA_035222895.1 Strongylocentrotus droebachiensis
CTCAGTAACCTCATTAGCATGACTTTTGCTGTAGAGCTTTTCCTCCTAAAAGGAATGCATAAGTTCTGCGTGTACATGTACTTTCAAACAAATAGTATGAACACTCTGTATTTGCTTTACCTCTTGTAAAACTTCTTTAAAACGATGTATAATCATTTTCTTTTCACCAATAACACTACACCAGTTTTTGTGTATCAATCTCAACTGTACAATTTAAACGAGCTCCAAACAATGAGAAGTTACAATTGTAGTATTGTCATTCTCTCTTGAACATACATGTAGTATCACTGTTATTGTAGTAGTCTTAATTGTCAGAACCAACTGTAATCTGACCAAAATGCATTTGACGGAGTGAAATACATTATAATGTATTAACTGCTACTTAAAATCTTGCTTGTTAACCTCTGTTGACTAGACAAAATGTATGACTTTGAAAATAAACTGCATATACCTGCAAATAAAAATATTTAAAAAAAATATGCAAAAAGAGTATGCTGTACAACTTTCACATTTTTCATATACAAAATACAATAATTACTTCTTAACATTGCAAATAGCAATCTATCCACGAGACAATGTATCAGCAATGATATTGTCCTTTCCACGAATGTGTTCAATCTTCAAATCATACTCCTGAAGCATGAGAGACCACCTCATTAGTCTGCTGTTTTTGTTTCTCATCTTAGTTAGAAAGGTGAGAGGGTTGTGGTCAGTTCTTACTGTCACTGAGTATTTGTTGGTAGTTACATAAATGTCAAAGTACTGGAGAGATAGGATAAGGGCCAGGGTTTCCTTCTCTATTGTCGAATATCTTGCTTGATGCTTGTTAAACTTCTTTGACATATAACATACTGGGCGCTCCAACCCAGCCTCATCCGCTTGGATCAAAACACTTCCAGCCCCCACGTCGCTGGCATCTACTTCGAGTAGAAAAGGTCTGTCGAAGTCTGGCGCCGCTAGGACTGGTGAGCTGGCTAGTGAAGACTTCAATCGGTCGAACGCGACTTGACAGCTTGAAGTCCACGAGTAGGGCACGTTCTTCCTCAGCAGATTCGTGAGGGGTTCTGCAACATCTGCAAAGTTCTGACAGAATTTCCTGTAGAATCCAGACATCCCGAGAAAGCGTCGCAGAGCCCGCTTGTCCTCAGGAACAGGAAAGTTCAGGATGCCCTCCACCTTGGCATCAATCGGTCGCACAGTTCCAAGCCCAACAACATGGCCTAGAAATGACACCTGTGCATGAGCAAACTCGCTCTTCTTCAAGTTCACAGTTAGGTTGGCTTCAGAGAGACGGTCGAATAGAGCCTGTATTCGCTGAACGTGGTCTTCCCAATTGTCACTATACACCACAATATCATCCAGGTAGGCTTGACATCCCACCAGCTCTGAAGTCACTGCGTTGATTAACCGTTGAAAAGTGGCTGGTGCATTCTTCATGCCAAACGGCATGACTTTGTACTGGTACAGGCCATCATAGGTCACAAATGCCGACAGTTCTCTGGCCCTTGATGACAGGGGTACCTGCCAGTACCCTTTCAACAGATCGAACTTAGACACAAATTTGGCACTCCCTATCTGATCTATAAGGTCGTCAATGCGGGGTATGGGAAATGAGTCTGTCTTAGTCTTGGAATTCAACACCCTGTAATCTGTACAAAACCGAAAAGAACCATCCTTCTTAGGAACCAAAATACAAGGAGAACTCCACTGACTTTTACTTGGTTCAATGATATCATTAGCCTTCATATACTCAAGTTCCTTCCTCAAGAGATCCCTCTTCACCGGATTCACCCTATAAGGATGTTGTTTGACTGGAGAAGAGTCACCAACATCAACATCATGGTCTACCAAACTAGTTCTACCTGGAACATCCCCAAAAAGATGCCTATATTCATGAACCAGATTATTCAACGACTCCTTCTCTATCACTGGAAGATGACTCAACTTTCTGTCGAAATTTTCGAGTACCTCTGAATTCTTAAGCCGCAACTCGGGCAGTTCAATGTCAACTTCCTTGTCATTATCAACTTTCTCAGATTCCCTGACTATGACACAAGCAATAGGCTTCTCTACCACAACTTCACTGCGCTCCACATACTCCTTTAGCATATTGATATGACATAGGCGTTTCGGCCTTCTTCTATCCGGTGTCCTAATGATATAGTTCACTTCATTCAGCTTCTGGTCGACCAGATACGGTCCTGAATACCGAGCCCGCAAGCAATTGCCGGGAACAGGCAATAAGACTAATACCTTAGAACCAGGCTCAAAGCTTCTCTCCCTAGCTTTGCGATCAAACACCCTCTTCATGTCAGCCTGTGCTTCCTTCATGTTTTGTGTGGCAAGTTCTCGAGAACGGACTAACCTTTCCCTGAACTTTGATACATAATCAAGCAGTCCACACTTCTCATCTTCAAACATCTTCTCTTTCAAGACTTTAAGTGGCCCTCGCACTGAGTGGCCAAACACAAGTTCGAAAGGACTGAAGCCTAGTGAGTCCTGTACTGACTCCCGAATAGCAAACAAGAGTAAGGGAAGACCTTCATCCCAGTCCTTCTCACACTGGATACAGTAAGTTCTCATCATACTTTTCAAAGTTTGATGGAATCTCTCAAGAGCCCCTTGACTCTCAGGATGATAGGCACTCGAATTAACGCACTTAATACCTAACTGAGACATTGTTTGTCTGAAGACCTTCGATGTGAAATTTGAGCCCTGATCAGACTGAACGATTTTCGGCAAACCCACCAAGGTAAAGAACTTGACCAACGCCTTGCTAACATTCTGTGCCGTAATTCTCCGAAGTGGTACTGCCTCCGGAAACCTAGTCGCAGAACACATTATGGTAAGTAGATACTCATGTCCAGCCTTCGTTCTTGGCAGTGGACCGACACAATCGACAATCACTGTCGTGAATGGCTCATCAAAAGCCGGAATAGGCCGCAGAGGAGCTGGAGGAATTTTCTGATTGGGCTTACCAACCACTTGGCAAACTGGGCATGATCTACAAAAACTGGAAACGTCCCGTCTCAACCCTGGCCAAAAGAAATGCTTCAAGATTCTGTGGCTCGTTTTGTTCACTCCTAGGTGCCCACTAAGTCCAACTTCATGAGACACACTTAAGATCTGTCTACGAAACACCTTTGGCACTACCACTTGGTGAACTTCACTCCAATCCTCGTCCAGTGAGGCCTCCACTGGTCTCCACTTCCTCATCAATACTTCTCCCTTCCTATAGAAACAGACTCTTTCTTTACCAGCCTCTTCCTCCGACAGAGCACTATCTCTTATTCCTATCAACTCCGAATCTTTCCCCTGAGCGTCTATCAAAGACTCCTTATTCAATTCTATCTGACTTTCATCAACCTGTTGAATTGAGGACTGTTCTGAGGACTCTCTCTTCTCCTCCTCCACATTCTTAGTCATCGATCTAGTCAAAACACAAGATGGAAATACGTCCGGCATCTCCTGAACCAGCTGTTCTGTTCTCTCATCAGAGACAGGAGTCGAACTCTTCCTTGGATACGGCAAGACCCTCTCACCCGCAATATCATTGCCTAACAATAATGATACTCCCTCAACAGGCAGAGTAGGCGAAACTCCTATCACTACCTCACCTGATACAATATCCGACGTCAAACTGATACCATGCAGAGGAATCTGAACTATCCCACCAACTCCCTTCACAAAAACCTCTGGATCTACCAATGAACTATCAGAGAAAGGTAAAATGTTAGCGCTAATGAGACTTTGAGAAGCCCCTGTATCCCGAAGAATTTCCACTGAAACCTCCTCACCACCAAATGGCAACCGTACAGTACCTCTTGACATAAAAGGTTTGTACTGATCCAACACAATGCTACTTTCCCTCTGGATGCTAGCAAGTGCATTAGGAACCACCTTCCTATTACTAAAACCTTCTTTCTCTCTCCTCCTCTGAAGCTTAGGGCATTCGGACATCCTGTGTCCATCTTGTTTACAATAGTTACACCAGTCAGGGCCAGGTATCTGCCTTTGGGACAACCTCCCAGGACCAGGATTGACATAAGGTCCACCTGTCCATTGGCTAGGGCGAGATTGCTGCTTCTGGGCAATCTCCCCTGGACCACGATTGAAACTAGGTCCACCGTTCCATGGGCCTTTGGCTCTACCAACCCCCTTGTGAGTCAGCACATATTCATCCAGAAGCACACCAGCCTTCCTCACATCTTTCACTGCCCGCTCATCCAAATACTGTCTCAAATCCGGAGAAACAGAACGTTTCAGCTCCTCAAGAAGAGTAAGCTCCTTCAACTGCTCAAAATTGTCAACACTAGTTGACGCCAACCATCTTTCAAAATGCAAAATCTTCTGCCGGACAAAGTCAACATAAGTCTCATCCTCACCCTTCTTTCTACCGCGAAAAGCCTGCCTGTGCGCCTCAGGCACCAACTCGTAAACCCTGAGAATTGAGGTTTTGAGCACCTCATAATCCCTACTCTGCTCTACAGACAATGAGGCATAAGCCTCCTGAGCCCTACCTACCAAACTACTCTGAACCAACGTCGGCCAAACTGACCTGTCCCAACCCAAATTGATGGCAACCTTTTCAAAATGCTGAAAGAATTCCTCAACCTTATTCTCATCAAACTTTGGTACAAGCCTAATATGCTTAACAGCATCAACCGTACTCACAGGAGAATGGTTACTCCGCACGTCCAACTCCTTGATTCGTAATTCTATCTCTCTTATCTTCAACTGAGCTTCAAGCGCCTTGAGGTCCAATTGAGAAGCACCAGATGTAGTCAAGGACTCTGAAACACTATTAACCTTACCACCAACAGAACCCACCGGGGCTGACCAAATACCTGTCTGAATAAAGAATCCCTGAATGAGAGTCCTTATATCATCCTTCCTCAGTGACGACCCAACAGGAATTTCCAAAATCCGAGCAGCTTCAAGCAACTCTGCCTTCTTCAACTGCTCCAAAACCTCAACTGTGGGTCCATCCACAAAACCCTGTACCTTCGCCATAGTCAAAAACTACCAAGGACCACAGTACCAAACTGGATTAGCTGATCCAACACCTTCCAAAAAGGCAAACAAGCTAGGACTATAACCTAACAAACACCCAAGCACCAATGTGCAAAACAACCCACAAAGCCTAACCCCAACGCAGCGAAAAACAACCCAAAACACCGCGCCTTGAAACGAGGCTAAATTCTCGAGAATTCGAGCGTGACCCATCCTAGCCCAAACCAACTGCGACACCCGTGCGACTCGCACACCCATACACCGAACATGCACCCATACTAACGTACGATACACAACCGCAGTAATACACACAAAGCTATACGAAATATATATAACACGTGAGAACCCTCACCCCCCCCCCCCAAAAAAAAATATCTACCTTGAGCAGAAAACTGGTTCGCCTGCTCGATTTTAGGACGAGCCCCCAATTTGTCACGGATCATGGGCAACACTAAACCACGACAATCTGATTCGCCACCAAAGACAAGCATTACCCATTCCCAAACCGCCACAATAACTCCCAGAACATAATCAGTCAGGAGGCCAATGTCTATCTGTCAAAATGTCTACGATAACGAACACTTTATTAAGTAGTCTTGGTTCCAAGCGCACGCAGGCGCGTCACAGGGGGGCAGACGAAAAATCTGCATCCCCACCAGTCTTACACGTTACATGCAGGTCCCGCGGAACGTTTTTCAAAGTGGAGTATTATCGATCAGGTAGAGCGTAAATTGGCGTGGGGTCCAGGGCATGAGCCTCGGCAGGGGTTTAAGGGGCTGAGCTCCCGGAAGCTCAGGGGTTTTAGGTATTTAATTACGGTTAGATGAGCATCCAGGGGCCCTCTGTAAGGCAATTGACGTGTTCCAGGGGGGGGGGGGAGCCCCCAGAAGCTCAGAGGTTTTAATATTTAACTACGGTCAGATGAGCATCCAGGGGCCGTCTTAGGGCCCTTGGTGTGGTCCAGGGGGCAGAGCCCCCGGAAGCTCAGGGGTTTTAGGTATTTAATTACGGTCAGATGAGCATCCAGGGGCCCGCCTTAGGGCCCTTGGTGGGGTCCAAGGGGCAGAGCCCCCGGAAGCTCAGGGGTTTTATGTATTTAATAACGGTCAGATGAGCATCCAGGGGCCCGCCTTAGGGCCCTTGGTGGGGTCCAGGGGGCAGAGCCCCCGGAAGCTCAGGGATTTTAGGTATTTAATTACGGTCAGATGAGCATCCAGGGGCCCGCCTTAGGGCCCTTGGTGGGGTCCAGGGGGCAGAGCCCCCGGAAGCTCAGGGGTTTTAGGTATGAGTTACCTTCTAGTGTTAAATTAAGCCCAACTCTGAATACATTTAAAAGGAGATACATAAAATTAGGTTTTTGTGAATAGTATTTTATCATTTATTTTATATATATATATATATATATATATATGCAATCAGGTGTTAGATGTTAGGTGTTAGGTGTTAGGTGTTAGGTGTTAGCTGTAAAGTGTTAAGTGTTATAGGTTAAAATTCTTTTTATTTCACAAGGGACCAGCCCTAAATAAGACTTAACTGTTCTTTCTTGCTGGTTCCTCATTCGTATATATATTTGTATTTTATGTTTATCTTTCGTTATGTTATTTGTATGTTCTTTACTTATGTATGTTTTTATATGATGAATGGAATAAAATGAATTTAATTGAATTTAATTAAGGTCAGATGAGCATCCAGGGGGCCGCCTTAGGGCCCTTGGTGGGGTCCAGGGGGCAAAGCCCCGGAAGCTCAGGGGTTTGAGGTATTTAATAACGGTCAGATGAGCATCCAGGGGCCCGCCTTAGGGTCCTTGGTGGGGTTCCAGGGGGCAGAGCTTCCGGAAGCTCAGGGGTTTAAGGTATTTAATTACGGTCAGATGAGCATCCAGGGGCCCGCCTTAGGGCCCTTGGTGGGGTCCGGGGGCAGAGCCCCCGGAAGCTCAGGGGTTTTAGGTATTTAATTACGGTCAGATGAGCATCCAGGGGCCCGCCTTAGGTCCCTTGGTGGGATCCGGGGGTGGAGCCCCCGTAAGCTCTGGGGTTTTAAGCATTTAATTACGGTCAGATGAGCATTTTTTATACCTTATTTGTGACATTGGCAGGTCACTTATTTTTTTCTCCGTCTTTCTTTCTTTTTCTCTTTAACATACTTTTTTTTAAAGGAGGGGGGGGGGGGGGGCTCGAGCCCAGCCACTTTGCAAACCATGACATAAAGGCTTCTAAATAAGCGTATTTCGCCTGACTGTAATGTGGGAATTTCTTATTTTCCAACAAACGCATAAAAAGGTATGACTTACAAAAAAAATGGAGAAAAAATGCCGGAAAATCATGTCACAACATCAACATTTGTAAATCACTTGTTTCGAATAAGAAATACATTACCCCCCCCCCCCCCCATCAGTACGCCAGCGTTCAGGGGCTCATGTCTTCTCACCCCTATAACAAAAAAACGGACACGCTTTCCCATTCTCGCACAATATGTCCACGATATGCGCGTATCGCTATTATAGAGACCTCCATTTAAAATACCGTATAGGTGGCATGCGCAATGTTTATGAAATTTAATTCCTGTGAACTTTCCTTTTTCTTTGAATGGAATTGTATATGTGATTTATTTCAGGTTTTTATTATTGTTACGTTCTTTTGGATTAAAAATACAAACCATGTTTACTCCTTTACTGTTTTTTTTGGAGGGGGGGGCGTTTTGGGGGGCAAAAATGCGTTTTGCCCCCCCCCCCCACTTTTTTGACTGGGGGGGGGGGGGGCAACTGCCCCCCCCTGCCCCCCCACTTCCGGCGCCTATGAGTAGTAGTAGTTCTAGTAGTAGTAGTGGTGGTAATAGTACCCTTTTACTTCACATGGCTGGCGTGTGGCAAACATTGATTAATGTCTTGCCAAAGGACATAAATGCCATACTGACAAACTAGAGTAGTATTTATGATAACGGTAGCCGCCCTGCTAAGTAACCGGCATAAGTCGTTCTCCATACTCAGGAAATACCTACATCTGTCGTAATAAGCCAAATTAGGAGCGAATCCCGTAAATTACCAAAACGGAAACGCCTGGTTCGTTTCGTTTATGGGCTGTGTTACGGGCTTTGACTGATCTTCCTTCGATGAAGTTTAACGCAGTGTAAATGTCCTTTTTTATAGTTCAGGATGTAAGAGAGACGTGGTTAAAACTATTTTCGTCGATGTAAACGACTTCGACTATAATTGTGTGCAAGTTTCATCAAAGAGCGTTTTTGAATGTAGTAATAATAGAATGCCCATGTGTAGGAGGATCACAAAATTAAGGAAATTGAAATACAATCTGATAAACTTTTCTTAGTCAACTTGGGCATATTATTTCTTTCTTTTCATTTGTTGTCCTTCATATGAACATTAACTATGCGGCATTGGCTACATAGGTAATACGTGAGAGTGGAAAAGGCCTTTAAAAGATTGTCAAGCTTCTCTTTTTATTAGATATCGACTGGTTTGTGCCCGGGTGTGGCCTGATAATTGTTTGATAGTGATTGGTATGTTTTTAATCGGAACTTTATATTTCTTTCTTAAAAAGATGTTTCTATATTGCAAAACTTCATCATGTAGTATGCTTCAATTGTAAAGATGTACTTCTTCATGTCTTGAATTCTGTACCGTCAAATATTTTTTTTTAAATTTAGTCTTTGAATTGATTCCTGAATTTCAATAATATTTATATCGTGAAGGTACAAGCCTAATATTTTTATTTATTTATTCATTCATTCATTTATTTCTTCATTCACTCATGAATTGATAAATTTAAATATTTAGTTTGTCATGATTACATTGTTTTATTTTATTGAAAGCTAGAAACCAGTCGGACAGGGAGATTGTCACTACCGTGCTCGACCCCCCCCCCCCCCTCCCCCTCCTTCCCATTCTTCAACAAAGCAAAAAAGGTTGAAGAAAGTTCATTAAAGTGATCGTTTAACAATGTTGAATCTGAGATACACGGCCCTACGTGTTATCAGTGTCTGTGATATGGTGTAATATTGAAGCGCTTCAAAATGATCAAGAAGTGCCTCAAAAAAGTAAAAATCGTTGAGTGACCGGTTTTACCATACTCGTTTTCCCCAATAGACTGTAGTGTAATATGAAAACCGTCAGGCGAACGGTTTTCAAAGTTTGTAATTCCAATCATAAATATCTTGATAATCAGACAGGCGATCGGCTTGTAAAAGTCATGGGGTTCCTGACTGACCTAAAGGTTTATAATTATCATTGCATCATGAGCTAAATCCAGAATTTTGTTTCAGAATCTGAGACAAAGTTACCGGATCCCTTTAATGTTTGAAGCCTTCCATATAGTACGCCTTGATGACCACGAGGGCTCCCTAGGGGTGGTTGTGCAATAAAACAACGGAACAAAAACTCTGAATGACACGACGTACACACGTAATTGGACCCAAATATAATCATCTTTGTGAAGATTACCTTTGTTTTTATTCCGCTGTCATACAACGGACATTGCATAAGCAGGCTGATTAATTCATTAACTTTCTCTATACATGTATTACGGATAATCATAACCTTATATTGTTACTTTGCTTACGTAACGCAGTTGAATAAATGACGCAAGTACATGCAGCCATAGGCATGGCTAGTTTTTGATTTCATAATTCCTTCAACCTTTTTCGTCTGATATGGACAATGGCAAGGTTTTGCAAATTAATACAATAACTATAAGGATACCAAGTTTGAAGTAGAACCAAAATGATGCAAGACAATGCAGCCATAGGCATGGCTTGTTTTCGATATCATAATTTCTTCAACCTGTTTCGTCTGATATGGAATATGGGCGGGATGGCAAATTAATAGAATAATCATAATGATACAAAGCTTGAAACAGAAATAAAATGACGCAAGTTCTTGATTTCATAGTTCCTTCAACCTTTTTCGTCTGGTATGGACAATGGCAAGTTAATACAATAACCATGATGATCCCACGCTGGAAGCAGAAATAAAATGATGCAAGACAATGCAGCCATAGGCATGGCTAGTTTTTGATTTCATAATTCCTTCAATCTTTTTCGTCTGATATGGACAATGGCAAGTTTTGCAAATTAATACAATAACTTTAAGGATACCAAGTTTAAAGTAGAACTAAAATGATGCAAGACAATGCAGCCATAGGCATGGCTTGTTTTCGATATCATAATTTCTTCAACCTGTTTCGTCTGATATGGAATATGGGCGGGATGGCAAATTAATAGAATAATCATAATGATACAAAGCTTGAAACAGAAATAAAATGACGCAAGTTCTTGATTTCATAGTTCCTTCAACCTTTTTCGTCTGGTATGGACAATGGCAAGTTAATACAATAACCATGATGATCCCACGCTGGAAGCAGAAATAAAATGATGCAAGACAATGCAGCCATAGGCATGGCTAGTTTTTGATTTCATAATTCCTTCAATCTTTTTCGTCTGATATGGACAATGGCAAGTTTTGCAAATTAATACAATAACTTTAAGGATACCAAGTTTGAAGTAGAACTAAAATGATGCAAGACAATGCAGCCATAGGCATGGCTTGTTTTCGATATCCTAATTTCTTCAACCTTTTTCGTCTGATATTGAATATGGGCGGGATGGCAAATTAATAGAATAATCATAATGATACCAAGCTGGAAGCAGAAATTAAATGACGCAAGTTCTTGATTTCATAGTTCCTTCAAACTTTTTCGTCTGGTATGGACAATGGCAAGTTAATACAATAACCATGATGAAACCACACTGGAAGCAGAAATAATATGACGCAAGACAATGCAGCCATGTGCATGGCTAGTTTTTGATATCAAAATTTCTTCAACCTTTTTCGTCTGATATGGACGATGGAAGCGGAGGCAAATTAATAGAATGACGGAGGTCCCGGGGTCGAAACCAAGTCGATGCGCTAGAGCCGTTTGGTAAGGTATTAATCCTCATGACCAAGTCCCTCGGAGAGGACTTAAAGCCTTAGGTCCCTTGACTGCTTACTGACAAGCACACACATGTGTTTTTTTTAGCAGTCAGGTAAAACAATCAAACAAACAAAATTAGCTTCAATCACACAATCTTAGACCTGAGAAGTGTTTGCACAATATAGGACATTTAAATAAATGGGAGAATGTTTAAACTACGTCATAAAACGCTAGAATTAGTTGAACCTTTTAAAAGTAGTAGTAGTAGTAGTAGTAGTAGTAGTAGAAGTGGTAGTAGTAGTAGTAGTAGTAGTAGTAGTAGTAGTAGTAATAGCATTAGTACTAGTAGTACTCAATATCATTATTATTATTAATATTGTTTTTATTATCATCAATGTTATTATAGTTGATGTTTTCATTATGGTTAATATTAGTTCCTTCTGCTTTGTGTAAGCAACTTAACTGCTTGAAGAAGATAGGTCATTGATGCACAGAAGGATTAGTAGCCTATTGGTTCATTGATCGTATGGAAATGGTGTGGCATGAATTTGAGGCCAAGCGTCTCTTACGGCAGTAAAAATGTCTCTTAGGGCACTAATTGTCCTCTTGACATTAGCAATGACTAATCTCACAAAAGATAACAACGAGAGATTTGGATCAGAACTTGAAGCTATTAACAAAAGCCTTATTCTTTATTATCTAATTTGATACTTTACCGAATACGTAAAACCTTGAGCAAAGCCTACTGGCAGTCTCTGATTGTAACACAAGCAGTTAAAGCATAAAGCCTATGACGTGCGATAGACCTTGCAGTCGGTGTAGTCTCTTAGTTCAAACAGTCAGTTGCGCATGATTGACACGTGTTTCTGCCTGTAACCTTCTTATTACTTGCCTTGTTACGTAAGTTACGGTGATGGGCCATGTGCGAGGGGCGTATATCAGCTCCTATCCAATTCATTTTGGATCAAGAACAAATAAGAACATTTGCCTGCGCCTACTACATCATCCCTGGGCCTTTATCCAATTCGTGCTCTAATCGCACAGGTTATCATAATTATCCAGGTAGCATACTGTTACAAGCAAGACTTCCGCCATCATCTCTACCCCCCCCCCCCCCCCCCAAGCCCCCTCTTCTTTCATCAACCTTAATCTGCCATCGATGAAGGAAGAAAATGCACACGTGTGACACCGGAACATCTTTGTTCGTATCTCTAAATTCAGAAAAGTCCCCGAACGATAAGACAGGAAAAGAGATAAGGATGTGGGATATTGGGTCTTACCCGAGGTGAATCTCATGTTTGAGCACGAAATGGGGAAAGGGTTTACTCTTTAAGAAAAAAAGAACTCGTTAATGATGTAGGCTGCACGTACACGGAGGTCAGGTGCTTAACACGATCAGTTAACACGTTTGGATTTGCTCTTCCATGCGTGCGTTTTGAACATCAACCATGCAAACATTTTTAGTTAATACATTTGGTCTTAATTTCCCAGGGTGTAGCCACATCAAAATATGTTCTTCCTGCGGTTCCACCTTGATATTTAGATGTCTCATTGAAGTAGAAAATGAAAGGAACAGGTCGGTTAACGTTTGAGCAATTCCGATGAAGAATAAGAAAGTTATGAAATTGTGAAGTTGAAAACTTGCGAGTTCCTCTCCAATTTGCTCTGTACAGAAAATTGTATAAAACTTCCTTTTCTTCGTTATTGATGAAGAAAGAATTGTTTTCATACAGGAGTTTTGGAGAAGAACAACAATTGAAATTATTATATTTAGTGTGCGTGTATGATTGAAAATTACTTTAAGGGGAAAAAATTGTGATTTTGTTTTAAATAGTGCAGAGCAAATGGGAAGGAAACTCGAAAGATACGTAAAAAAGTTGCCAATTTGTGTTTGATTAGTCGCAACTTCAAGATCATAACTTTCTTATGTTAATTGGAATTTGTCCAAACTTCCACTGACCTGTTCCTCTCATTTGTCTGCTTCTAATAAAACCAACTTGGTATGAGGATGGACTTTCCCTTAAACACCTTGTCCAATGATGTAAGCACCGAGCAAAGATCGAAGCAGAGATCTTGTACGAATATAAGAGGCCTATACTCGTACAAGAATTTGACTCCCATGCTCGTATCACAGCCCCCCCCCCCCCTTTCCACCCCGTTTGTATTCAGGGTTCTACCGTGACCAATGCAATATTCAATTTTCGTACTGAGCTATATTCCAATTCACGTTTTATACATCCTTAATTGTATTTCAATAGTCAGAATACAAATTGCTTACATTAGTTGTTGCTATATATAACAGGGCAAAAATCATGGCTCGCCCAACTTACCAACACGTAATGTATGCAATTTGCATTCCGACATTGAAATACAATTACTCGTATTGTAAATGAAATAATACGTAACGACGCATGTATTAATCAATTGTATTGTATCACGAACATTGCCTTATTTTATCATAAAACCAGAAGTAAAACATCATCTTTATCATCTTTATACAGTATCCCTTACAACAACTCCTATTTAACATGATTAAAAGATAACCAGGTTGAGATGGTTTTTTAATTAATATGATGAGGCATATCCGCTGAATCAAAGGGTGAGTATAATTCATGACTTCATTGTCTTTGTCATGATTCAGATTAACATGTGAAAAGGTTAGGGAGTCATGAGGATTACCATGACAAATATAGACATGCAGACTGAACCATATACATGACAGCGTACACCTCCTACACGGATCCAGTCAAACTCTATTCTGAAATAATAGATACATTAATCAGAAAAGAATCACTAAAATTATGTTACAAATGTAGAAAAACACTCTTCATTATTAACTTGGTCGACTGGTATGTTACTTGACTTACCCGAACCAGAATTCTTCTGAAAGGTAATTAGATCCTAATACCGCGTGCGTTATATCCTATGTATAGCATCCATAAACCGAGGTTGTGACGTTAGTGTAAAAAGAACCTCCAGACCTCGCTTAACACTTATCTCTCCACTTCAAGCTACATTCGCGTATCCTGAAACTTTCAGGAGTTTGTGGGCGATAAAAGATGGCGGGCAAGCCTCGAAAAGAAAAGGCAGTCTTGAATGTCAGAAGCAGTTTCGGTGCGAAAGCGAATACAGGAATTGACATGAGCAAAAGTAGTCTGCCGGATTGCTGGCAGGATCTAAAAAGGGCTCGATGATTCATGGTAAAATTGCAGTAGTTTGGATCCAGGTAAAAGAGGATATATAACTCCAAACTCTGGCACGGGTGTTTGCCACCATCATGAGTCAACGCTCTTCTTGTCCCACGACGTGCGTTCTGAACCTTAAAGGGATAGATTAACGATAGATCAAAGACGGCAAGACCAAGTTCGTTGGTCATGTATCAATCTACAATACAATTTGTGTATAGAAACTGCACCCAGTTACTTCTATAGCTACACCTTTTTTCCACCTCGATTATGTGATATCATATTTTACTCCATTTTTTAAAAATAAAACCATTATTGAAATATCTACTTAAACACATATTATTTCATAATGTTCTTCTATTATTGTTTGTATACATAGTATATTATGATTGTCATGGTCGTGAATATTTGTATTTTTACTCTGTAAAAGTGTTCGCAAAGCGATCTCTATAGCTACGATGAAATTTCATTAGTAAATCATTTCAATTTCCAATTCCCGATTTAGTGTCTCGTACGTAACCGAGAATTGTGGTGTTGTGAACATGAATTGATATCAAATATGACATTTGTATTTGGTCTGAAGGGCTTATAACTTAATAGACTTCAATGATGAGATTTATTTAATGATGACATGCTATGGGTAGCGTAAGGGATAAAAAAAAAGAAAGAAAGAAGAGGACTTACCAACGAAATAATGCTGCATCTTAACTTTATCATACATACGCAGGCTATTATCATGTAAGTTTACTTTTTTGTTAATTGTTTATAAGGATTGGTCACTTTCGTAGATGTGATATGCAATTTCTGGGAGGCAATGCTCAAGTACGTCTAGAGTACACGTTAGCAGTAGGGCGTTACCTTGTTTTCTGGGGAGGGGGGGGGGGGCGGTATAAGCAACACGTTCTACATCAAATACTTAATCGTCTTATTTTAATCACGCATAATCAAGAATCTGATGCCTACTTACTTTCTATTGAGCGATTATAATGGTCTCTCTCTTTTTTTCTTCTGTTTTGGGGTATCTTTGTTATGATCGGATATGAGTGTGTATGTGGAGGGAGGGGGGGGGGGGGAGGGGGGGGGGGGGGCTGGTTTCCAGAGAACATTGCAAGGTAGTATCTTCAAATGATGTACTTTTCCAAAAGGAAGTAACCGAATAGCGAAGGTCTGCTATTCATTGTTTAAAGACCGTCAATACTACTGGGCCAGAAGGAATTAGACCACACAGAGAGGTCACTGACAGATGGCTATCTCATTAACTCAGCTCTTAACTAAAATAAGAAAAGGAGGATCATGGGGGACCAACAGGCACCGATTGAGAAGTTTTCTATATAGAGGGAGCAAGTAGCTACAAGTAGAACAGTTGGGCTTTAAGGCAACAGTGAAAAAGTTAGATTTTGCGAACCCTGACCCACTTGCGACTCCTCACTTTAATCTCTGTATTTTATCAACTACTTTGTATTTATATCTTTAAAGCCATTATAATACTTTTTCTATCTGAGTTGAGACTTCTGAATGATTCATATGGATACAAAATTATCCGATGAACTCGCAATAATCTCCACTAGACTTTATTCAACGCCTACTTCAACACTTACCAGAATTCCGCCGGAAGCAAGAGCAAAACCAAGAGCAGGCTGGAATATTAGTATACAATATGTTTGATTCGATTTGATTTAATTTGATTCATTGATTTCTGTATTTTTCATACAATAATAATCAGTAACAATGTGAACATTTTGTACATGGAGCTAATATTCTTTTTCAAATCGCAATGAATAACACAATTTATGCAACAATATGTTAAGAACGATTAACATAGCAAATGCGGAAGAGTTGCAGTGGAAGTGTGCGCTTGAAGGGCATACAGCTTTTTAAGAAGGGCGGTGCTACGGATGGCTTAATTTATGATTACAGCGACAGCAAAATGTGATTATAAACATGCCAAAAACAATAGAAATTCAATGGCAAAAAATTACTTTCTTGAGGAGAGGGAGATAGAGAGGTAGAGATAGAGGAACATTATGCGGCTACTTCTATTTAAATGCTGAGATTTACACACAAAAAGTTGTATTTAACTACTGAGTAAATCAGTCTTACTACATCAGAAGTTTTGTTTTGCTTTGTAAGAAAAGAATTGTGTAGGTCAGTTTACTGCCTCGGTTATTACCAAGTGAATAACAATATATATATATAAATATATAAACAGTTAACACGAAATGATTTATACCCCTTGTAGATATGACTATACTTTGTGTTTTTGTAACCCAAGAAATGAAAGGTGTACTGGTGAAATATGACCTTCCTTGAATACTTCAAGATGTAATCTTTGATATGCGGCATTTCCAAGAAACATAAATCGGGAGAAATCAGTATTTCACATACTTGACAAATACCTAACCTTGGTAAGGGAATGATTAATTTAGTTGTTAACTGTATATTCAAAGCAGGGTAGTGCAATTCACATGCACCTTCCTTCGTACGGTCTCTATAAGCCTGTTCACGG
>JAVYIG010000145.1:600000-856488 GCA_035222895.1 Strongylocentrotus droebachiensis
GCAAAGACCATACCAATGACATTGACAAGGGCAAGGACAAGAACAGTGAGAATGACAGTGAGTAGGGCAAAGACCATACCAATGACATTGACAAGGACAAGGACAAGAACAGTGAGAATGACAGTGAGTAGGGCAAAGACCATACCAATGACATTGACAAGGACAAGGACAAGAACAGTGAGAATGACAGTGAGTAGGGCAAAGACCATACCAATGACAGTGAGTAGGGCAAAGACCATACCAATGACATTGAGAAGGACAAGGACAGGAACAGTGAGAATGACAGTGAGTAGGGCAAAGACCATACCAATGACATTGACAAGGACAAGGACAAGAACAGTGAGAATGACAGTGAGTAGGGCAAAGACCATACCAATGACAGTGAGTAGGGCAAAGACCATACCAATGACAGTGAGTAGGGCAAAGACCATACCAATGACATTGACAAGGACAAGGACAAGAACAGTGAGAATGACAGTGAGTAGGGCAAAGACCATACCAATGACATTGACAAGGACAAGGACAAGAACAGTGAGAATGACAGTGAGTAGGGCAAAGACCATACCAATGACAGTGAGTAGGGCAAAGACCATACCAATGACATTGAGAAGGACAAGGACAAGGACAGGAACAGTGAGAATGACAGTGAGTAGGGCAAAGACCATACCAATGACATTGACAAGGACAAGGACAAGAACAGTGAGAATGACAGTGAGTAGGGCAAAGACCATACCAATGACAGTGAGTAGGGCAAAGACCATACCAATGACAGTGAGTAGGGCAAAGACCATACCAATGACAGTGAGTAGGGCAAAGACCATACCAATGACAAGGGCCAGGACAATACCAATGACAAGGGCAATGACAATACCAATTATACCAGTGACAATGATTAACATTGGCAATGAGTTATATTGACGGTGCCTATTACAGCAATCTCAAGATCACAAATGTATTTTCACTACAATAATATTTTAGGCCAGTATGTCATTGTTTATGTTTCAGGGCAAACCTGTAGTACATCATATTTGATAAAGATTTGCCACCTACAACACTGAAATAGTCCATACCTAACATCCTATTTGTAGCAAGATTTAACCTTGAAATCACATACTTTTTTAAAAGTTCACTTTGGATTTGGATCCCACCATTATTATACTGTACTTGTATTTGCTTTGGATTTGACCTTTGTTTTATTCTGCCATTGTGTTGGAATTTGGATTTGACCTTTATTTGACTTTGTATTTGATCCATGCCTATTGAAGGCTGGGGAAGGGAAAGCAAAGAAAGGAGTATTAGTAAGTAGTTCAACTTCTTGTGTGTGTTTTATCCTTAACCCCCACATGTCATATTTTGTTCCACAGAATTAGATGTCTAAAATGTTCAAACAGTGTTGTACTGTACCAGTTCATGCACAATGTAGATAAAACCATGCTCAACAATATCTTGTCAAAGGGAATATAATTCATTGAATTTGAATACTCTAAACCTTTTATATGCACTCAACATTTTTCCTCAAACTTTCTTGCATTTTGCAATTTTATTCTTTCCTACCTACACTTTTATCATACCTACAATTATCTTATGTTCAGTGCAAGGTCTCATTGCTATTACTTTACAATAACATTTGACACATTTCTTGACATTAAATTGCCTGTAATTTTTTTAACTTTTTAATCACATGTGAATAACTGTACTAAATAATAATCTCTCTTTATTTCTAATACCTTATTTTACTGGTTTCTTTCTCATTTTTCTGTTCCCTAGATCCCAATTAAAGTTAAATAATTGTTGCTCTTTTTCAAACAAAGGAATTTGATAATGTGTATGTTTTCAAATTGATTTATCCTAATAGCACTGATCAATTTGCTGCAACTTTATAAAAAAAAAATACTGTGCTTATGTATTAGTTGCCATGCTTAGCACTGCTTTCGAGAAAGTATACCGGTAGTAAGCAAATAATTACCGTTGGTGAAGGTGATGGGACAAACTATCACTTCCGAGGCGATCGGGATGTAGCTATCTTTCCGAAGCGTAGCTGAAGAAAGATAGCGTATACATTCAGATCGCCGAGGAAGTGATAGTTTGCCATCGCCTGAAACCAAAATGTGATTATTTGCTTTATATTCCACATCGGAAACATTTCAATTCTTCCGTCATTTTAGAGCAACAAATCATCAATTAACAGCTAGCAAATGGTGTATGATACGTACATTGCATGCAGTACTTTACGTACGTATGCGCAACGTATAGAAGGAAATGCGTTGGTTGCACCGTGTAGAGAGTACTTTTAATCTTCAGTAAAAGTGTGTTGTTCTGTGTAGATAGTATTACTATCTACACAGTGCAGCGAACTTTTCTTCCCCCATCAATGATGGGCGAACTATCTTTCATCACGTGATTTACTTTTGACCAATCATAGCGCAAGATTCTTTGTATGTGGAATATTATACAGTTATTTACTGGCAGGGGGTGTAATATAACATTATTTGGACTGCTGAAGGGAGTTATATTTCCCAATTAAGTGGTTATATTTTCCCAAAGCGCACAGCGCTGAGGGAAAATATGGTCACGAGGGAAAATATAACTCCTTTTAGGTCCAAAGAATGTTATATACCCCCTGCCAGTCAATAACTGTTATATTAGACAGCCTTGGTTTGATTTTTTTCCCCCGAAATTGTTTTCATTTTCTTTTTTCGGTGACAATGTAAATTTTAGAAAAAGAAGTGCAAAAAAAAAAAAAAAAATATTTTGAGATAATTCAAGAAAGAAAAAAAATTCTTATTAAAAAAAAAAACATTTGAAAAATAATTTAAAGGGAGAAGAAGAAAAAAATTCTTGCCGAAAAAAGCATTTATTGGGGGAAGCAAAAAAATGTGGAAAAAATAATTTCAAGGGGTAAAAAAAAATTCATGAAAAAAAAATATTGAAAACAAAAAATGACCCTTGGTAATGGTGTAATCAGGTGGGCTGTATCTAATTTACAGACCACCTTATAATTTTGTTAAAATTGCCTTTATTATTTATTATTATTTATCAGGTGGGCTGTATCTAATACAGACCACCTTATAATTTTGTTAAAATTGCCTTTATTTATTTATTATTTATTTATTTTTCTTATTTCGACCCACTTTTTTGTTAGCAAGATAACTTTGAAATGGTTCAATCAAATGCTTTGATATTTGATACACATATGTATAGGCATAAAAATAAATCAAAATAACCTTTTCAACCTTGACCTTGACTGATGACGTCATCTAGGCGCCATTTTGTGAAAATTAACTTATGATTATATCTTCATAACCAAAAGTAATTTCTCATTCATATTTATCATGATCAAGGTCAATATCAATCCAGTCAATGTCAGGTCAAAAAACGCGCGCATGCGCATACATCCGCGCGTCAATGCGCGCGCAAAAATTTAAAATGCTCAAAATCGTCTCAAAT
This sequence comes from Strongylocentrotus droebachiensis, assembly GCA_035222895.1. Lineage (NCBI taxonomy): Eukaryota > Metazoa > Echinodermata > Echinoidea > Camarodonta > Strongylocentrotidae > Strongylocentrotus > Strongylocentrotus droebachiensis. Next base: position 603,448 of record JAVYIG010000145.1, read on the forward strand.
TTATTTTGCATACGTTTCAGGTCATTTTAAGCAGTTTATAAAAAATTGCGCGTACGAGCATGCGCGCGCGTTTTCGCGCGTAACACCATTAAAAAACATAGAATCGCCATTTTTTTTTCTTTCATGATATTTCTCATATTTTTTCAAGGAATTTGATTCCATGTTTATCTCTTTATGACCATTATTAACAAGATGAGCGTAAATTCAAGATAAATGTCAGTGCGCGCGAGGTCTTTTAATACATAGCATATATGGGCAAAAACATGCCTATACAAAATCCGTTATAGCTCTTTGGAATGCACCGGGATCCTCAATTTTTTTTCATATTGAGATAGAGTATGAGTCGGAAATATGATTCCATGTCTCATTTGGCCATTAAGTGTATCGTGACATCATCACAATGGCCTTGGAACTCAAAATACGAATTTGCATATTATGACGTCAGCATATTTATGTAAAATTGATTGTATCCCTTTAAATATTGATCAATTTTCTTCAAAATTTCGATATGTTGTAGCTAAGACAATTCTCTACAAGTGCAGTAATAACTATTTTTCATTTTGATGACGTCATCATAGTAAAAATTTTGATTAAAGGCCTCATGTCAAAAACTTCATAATTTGCGTGTTATGCCTATAGAAGGTGAATTAAGTTCACGTTATGAATCTACATGATATTGTTTTTTAAGAATTTGTAAGCAGTATGTCGCTTATTTTTGCTCTATTTTGTCTCAAATTTTAGTTGACCAGCCCACCTATACTTGTTCCAAACAAGTATTATATGTCTAGTTTATTTTTCTTATTTCGACCCACTTTTTTGTTAGCAAGATAACTTTGAAATGGTTCAATCAAATGCTTTGAAATTTGACACACATATGTATAGGCATATAAATAAATCAAAATAACCTTTTCAACCTTGACCTTGACTGATGACGTCATCTAGGCGCCATTTTATGAAAAACAACTCATGATCATATCTTCATAACCAAAAGTGATTTCTCATTCATATTTATCATGATCAAGGTCAATATCAGTCCAGTCAATTTCAGATCAAAAAACGCGCGCATGCGCATACGTCCGCGCGTCAGTACGCGCGCAAAATTATATAATGGTCAAAATCGTCTCAAATTTTTTTTGCATACGTTTCAGGTAATTTTAAGCATTTTATAAAAATTCGCGCACACGCACATGCGCGCGCGTTTTCGCGCGTAACACCATATCACAACATATAATCGCCATTTTTTTTTATGTCATGATATTTCTCTTTTTTTTTGGACAATTTGATACCGTGTTTATCTCTTTATGACCATCAATAAAAAGATGAGCGTCAATTCAAGATAAATGTCTGTGCGCGCGAGCTCTTTTAATACATAGCATATATGGGCAAAAACATGCCTATACAAAAAACATGATAGCTCTTTGGAATGGACCGTGACCTTCAATTTTTTTCATATTTAGATAAGAGTATGAGTCGAAGATATGATTCCATGTCTCATTTGGCCATTAAGTGTATCGTGACATCATCATAACGGCCTTGGAACTCAAAATACGAATTTGCATATTATGAAGTCAGCATATTTATGTAAAATTGATTGTATCTCTGTAAATCTTGATCGATTTTCTTCCAAATTTCGATATGTTGTAGCTAAGACAATTCTGAAGAGCTTAGTTATAACCATTTTTCATTTTGATCACGTCATCATAGTGAAAATTACGATTAAAGGGCACATATCAGAAATTTCTTAAGTTGCGTGTTATGCCTATTGAAGGTGAATTTCGTTCACATCATTAATCTACATGACATTGTTTTTTAGCAGTATCTCGCTTATTTTTGCTCTATTTTGTGTCAAATTTTAGTTCACCAGCCCACCTATACTTGTTCCAAACAAGTATTATGTCTAGTTTTTTTTGTTTTCAATGATATTTTATTTTCTCCATTGCTTTTCACAAACAATAACAAAAATTATAATAACAAACAATAACAAAATCAATACATAAAATAATCTGCATGTTAATATTATTATATAGAATATGATTTTACATTCACAGCTAAAAAATACAAAAGAACTTTTACTATTTACATCAAATAAAGCATGAAACATGCATGCATGAAGAAGGCATGAACATAAAAAGGCATTAAAACAAATATTTTAAAAAACTATTTGCCTCATATTTTGTCCATGTAATCTCTTTTTTTTTTCATGGGATGCATTATGGACAACTCAAATGGATATGAAATACAAACTCATTTGATCACAAGTTTATTCAATATAAACTAAATGTGAACCTATGTAATTCATGTATACACGGTATAAACACTACATACAATATACTACGCAATAACTAAACTAAACTTTTGAGAACTTAAAAATTGCATTGGTTTGCGACTTTAAAATATTGTAACAGAAAAGACCAATGGCAATGAGTGTTGAAGATATTCCTATAATGTTTTAAACAAAAGATGGCGCTAGACCACATTTGACAAGTTTTTTTTCTTTTTTCTCTCTCTCCAATGATATTTCATTTTCTCCATTACTTTTCACAAACAATAACAAAATCAATACATAGAATAATCTGCATGTTAATATTATTATATAGAATATGATTTTACATTCACATGTGTGTAATTGGTGACATACACAGTCCTCAAGAGGGCGACATGCATTGATTAAAAATATATTCATTTCACCAGCTGGTAAAATATAACCGCTAGGAAAATATAACAATTTAGATCCTCGCAATTGATATCATGTGACAAGCTCTCGACCAATCACATCTCGGTATCTATCTAAGCTATCTAATGTAAAATAATATATCTCCCCCTTTAGTTAGATGTCAGTTGTATATTACTTGACATTTCAGGAACAAACCAGATGGCAATTGCCCAAGTTTTTTCTGTGTCTGTGTAATTCCGAATCAGGCACCAAAATGTTAAACATTGAGATATTAACTCTTAAGCTGCCACCCATACAATGCACCCAGTGCCACAGTGCTAATCTCCTGTGTGCCAAGTTAATTTTATGGTTGGTTCAGGTGCATGTTATTTAAATCTTTACAAAAAACAAATCGCTGAATTACTCGAGAAAATCCAATCTGACTGTTGTATACAAAGACGCGTAATCCAAAGCCGATAATCTGATGCACGCGATGGTACTTTAAATAGCGCTGTAAAAGCACTCAGCACGGTGCAATGGGCATGAACAATAACTGTTATTACATTTGCGTGCTAGGGTGCACAAAGCAGACAAACGGTAGCGCGCTCGCGTGCACAGAAATAGAAGCACTATAACAATAGCGCGCTAGCAGTCTCATGGCAGGATATGAGTTAATGCAATAACTATCATTCTTTTGATGGATATCTTTTCAACATGACATGTGATTGTAGTTGCATTATTAAAGCTACAGTTAAAAAAACCCATACTAAATGATACTTAAAGCCTTCCAATATGATTTTTAAACTCTTCTAAATAGATTTATGCACACTTCCAACTCTTTCATTCCTCATTCTAAATGTTAGATAGAATTACCTTAACAAGTTTTTGTTTAGTTCATATGTGGACATTTCATTTTGTGGTCAATTTGCTAACATAGTTTTGATATGTTCCTGGGCTTTTACTCTGGACTGCTTTTAATCTTCCTATATAGATATATCTGTAAAGCGCTTTGAGAGGGCATTCGGTCCTGAAAAGCGCTTTATAAGCACTAGCTATTATTATTATTATTATTATTTAAAAAGAAAAATATCATGCTTTTTGTTCAGAAAATGATAGCTGATAGCTCTATCATTTCCGTCCTCAATCATTACCGTGCCATCAAGATAGATCCCAACATGCACCTCTGAGCAAATAATGCCTGTCAACACAAAAGAAGGCTTTTAAAATCTTTTGATTTGCTCTACAAATAATGTGAGTGCTATAATATTCTATCTGTAGATTGGTATGGCAGAAATTGATGTTGTCTTTCCAAGCTCGAGACATTGTTGTCACTTCAAAAGTCTTTGGGTAGAAGTTGATGTACTACATGTGTCAAGTGACAAAAAGCTTTTGTTGTTCCCTCGCTACATTCCCCATGTGTAAGTGTAGAAATTGATATTTGTATTAAAAGTCACTAGTTATGAGGTATTGTACATTGAACATGTACCTACACATGTAATATAGATTTTTTGGAAAGTCTGTGGCCCAGCAATTCACTACTGGTATATACAATTATACATGTATACTTCCCATCTTGTGTACATAGTCATTCTTTTAATAATAAAAATAAAGTGTGTACAGTAAAGCTTATTGATTTCAAGGTGTTGCTACAGTTGTATTCCCCATTGCTGTCTATTGGGAATAAGTCCATGTACATTTATGAAGTAAGTTGTTTTTTATAGAATTTGTGTCATAATTGTGTTTTTCTAAATTCATGTCACAATGTGTTAAATGATATTAGGGAGACCAGTCACCAAAACATATTTTGCTTCAAATGTCTCAGGTTCCATGTACAAATATGAGCATACAGTGTTACATGTACTACTTAAAAGAGAAAGTGCACACTGTTAAATACTCCCTCTGAATTGGAGGTTAAACTAAAAGTGACTTTGGAGTTGACTAATCGATGCATCCGCCACTCCTACACGGAGCCCACGTTCGCCTCTGTGCACAGGTTTTTATTTCATCAATTATATAGTTCATACCCTTTAACTCTTCAACCATATAGAGTAGAGCTATGAAGCTTCTGCTTTATCTTGAGTTTACATTGGCAAAATGGCTGCAGTGGAATTATCCAGCAATACCTTGAGATTTGATAATCTACTCCATCTTTTTTCCAGCTTGGTGAAATCTTGAACAGTACTGGCTTAGTTCACTTAAAAGTCTACTAAACACAGCATAGAGTTTCCTTCATGTTTGGAAAGGGACTGTACTTAGTTGATATTATTGACTCTGTCTTGATTGTAGCCTGGGGAGAAGATGGATGACCCGGGACCAATCTCCTCATCTTCGCTGGTTGCTAGGCAGGTGATGAGGAACTTTGCTGGCCTGGAGGATGCTGATAAGAGCGCCAGGGATGCAATGATGAACTTTAGCTACTACCTGACCATTGGGAATATGGATGAAGCCTTCAAAGCCATCAAACTCATCAAGAGGTGATAAATCCTTCCATTAGTGGTTTGACACAAAATGTCTACATCAACGATGGTGTAACAAACAAATTTTTCTTTAATCTCGGCTACAACTCAATAGTTGGTTACAATGGAGGAAGCCTCTAATAAAACGTGCTTATTTATAGTTATATACATATAGATATACCCACTTCACTTAACTTTAAGGGTACTGTTATACATTTATGATCAAAAAGATAAACTAAGTAGAGAATTTTATTGATTGATTGTTGGTTCAAATGATGTATGTAACCAAGCAGACTTTCACTAATGTCTTCATCTCCTATATGCCTTGCCAACTGAAACACTCCCTCTTTTTCAAACCAGTTACAAAAACCAAACTTATAAACATAGGTAAAAATCTATAAGGCGGTAATTCCAGTGGTTTTGATGATTTTACTTCAAACTCCTTTACCTTATATTATCAAAATGTTTTTTGCATATTTGCAATCTGTTAAAACACTGCCATGTACCCAGTAAATTAAAAATATCTTAATTAATTCCAGTATATAAAAAAGGTGATCCACATGATTTTACGAGCTATCGGCCAATATAGATCCTGCCCTGTTTATCAAAGATAGATTATATAATTTTGTAGAACAAATTAATATCTTATATTAGGGTCACTTCAGATTTAGAACCAACTATTCAACGAAAACGGCATTAATATAAATTCAGGACAGAACGATTAATTACTTATGATAATAAACATGCAATCAGAGATTTTGTGGACCTTTCCAAAGCATTTGATTCTCTTTATCTTTCTATTCTATTGAACAAGTAGCAGTATTACTATCTCAAAAATGGTATCTGTTTCAATAGTGCTTGTTAAGACAAAATATATAATTTTTGTATTGATTCATATCACAGTGAATCTGTATGGGAGAACATGGCAAAGATGTGCGTGAAGACCAGACGGCTGGACGTGGCCCGAGTGTGTCTTGGTAACATGGGCCATGCCAGGGGTGCCCGAGCCCTCAGAGAGGCAGAGAATGAACCTGAGCTAGATGCCAGGGTGGCCATGCTTGCAGTTCAGCTTGGTCTTCTTGTGAGTAATTCTTTGGCTTCATTGAGAGAGATAGAGAGAGAGAAAGAGAGAGAGAGAGAGAGAGAGTTTTTTGATCATAAGCAATGGTTTATTATTTGATTTCATGTATTATGTTTACTCTCTCTTGATGTAAAGTAAATATATAAGATGTGATGTACCTTTTGACATGTGATTTACTTGATGTGAAATCACTCCTAAGTACATGTAAACCAATGAGCAATATATGTGAGATATAACCATGACAAATAAATACTCTCCTATTAATAATTTGCATAGACAAAAAGTCTGTAGAAACAGTGCAAACTATATCTGTTACTAGTGAGGATCAAAATAAACAACTTACAATCCAAGTTATTGGACTAAATTTTATTTTCCTATGTTTAATTATTTTTCAGGAGGATGCTGAGAGACTGTATAAGAACTGTGGACGCTACGACCTTCTTAATGCATTCTATCAGGCTAGTGGACAGTGGGGAAAGGTAGGACACAGTGACAGTTTAGAATTCATGTTTGAGAAGAAAGATATTTTTCAAGTTTAAACCAAAGAATTGCAATATATGATGTGAAATCACTCCTACCAGTGGCTCTATTTTCACCCTAAAGTTTTCCACATTTCAATTGACATTGATTGGAATATTTTTTAAGTAATCTTTTAGAGTACAGTTTTTTTTTAAATGATTAATCTAATCTTTACATAAATTTACTATTAATCTGTATGATTAAAGGAAAATACAAATCATAATAGTAAATATACTCTCATAGAAACCAGACAAATCAGAGAAGCAGACTTATGAAAGTTTGAATATAATTGGGACATAAAATAAAAAAGTTATGAATTTTTGAAAATTGTAATCACTATGCGTATAGGAATTTCAAAGTGGCTGATCAGGTAATATCATTGTAATGCAATGAATGCCAGACAACTTTTCCCATTTGTTCTATCTTACTATATGACTAAAATGTAATTTTTTTCAAAATGTATGAATCAGGTGGGCCTTTTGTTTTTAGAGGACCTATAAGAATATGCTATCCATGATATACTTGAGTAGCGCCCCAAGCTCTTAGGGTAAAACAAAAATAAGGATATCTTTGTACACGACAAACTGGAAAGTTATCCATGCATATGTCTTTTCACTAATCAAATTGTCATATTGATTGATTAGGCCATGGAGACAGCAGAGCTGAATGATCGCATCCATTTGAGGACCACTTACTACCACTATGCCAAGCATCTTGAAGCAAAGGGAGACATCAATGGAGCTATTCCAAAGTACGTCTGAAATTTTTAAAATTAAGTTGTAAATATGTAGAATTTTTTCTAAACATTTTTTGGGGTGCCTAATGATTGACAAATATAAAATGTTATTGGCATTCATTCTGTACTGTATTGAGATCCTTTGGTTCTTATTTTTGTTTTATTAAGTTTGAAGTACTATTAATTAAACAGCTATTTTTTAGTACATTAAAATATGACCTAATCAAATGTAAGAAAGTTCTTTCAAACATGCTGTTACTATTTCCTATCCCTCAGCTATGAGAAGTCTGATACCCATCGCTTTGAGGTTCCCAGAATGCTGTTTGATGAGCCACAGGCCTTAGAGGCGTACATTATGAAGACAAAAGACAGGTATGTGGCACAAATCTGGTATATTCCGGATGCCAACTCCTACACAATTACCCATCTAAAATGCCTGGGCTCTGGTGAAGAGCCATGTTAGCTATCTCGTTATTGTGTTATTTACTATGTTAAAGATGAAGTTGAGTTCTGGTCATGCGATTGCATTGTGAAAGAAACGGTGTGGAATCGACCAGAAAGGTTGATCATCTAGCATATAAGAATTTGTGTGTATTGCAAGGTTCTGGAATCATCAAAATGATAAGAAATTTGACCAAGTCTTGGTAAAGTTACAAACACTGTACACGGAAAGATGTATATATGACTACATGAACACGTGGCGTAAAAATCTGTCCCTGGATTTTTACGATGTTACATGACATATTTAGAATATGAAGGCATTTGAAGAGCCATGCTTTTCAGGGAACATGTCTTATCTGATTTTCTTCCACACTTGCATAATAAGAATGGTAACGCTCACAAATTATTGTTCACCTCTTCCCAGAACTCAACCTTCTCTTTAAGTTAGTCATTTTAGTAGTTATAAGATGTGTATATTTTCTCTGTGTTGATTCCTTTCATGTGATTATATTTCTCGTCATTATCCTTGTACAGCGCATAGAGAAACTTATGTTTATTATGCGCTTTATAAATATTGCATTATTATTATTATTACTTTCGATTGGTACGGTAGTTTTTGTAATTTTGGACCGAGAGTTCCAGAACGGAATGCACACTTGCCTGTTTTCATTTTTTTTTCAGGTGGGGGATAACAGTCCATACACAATCATCAATTTGAATATGAAGAATTGCTCCGGGCTTTCTTTTGTCAAAGATATGTCATTCAAGTATGAGTTGCAATAGGGTTTAATGTTGGGTTTAGGGTTAGGGGAGGTATAATGTAATGTCTTGGGTTGAAGATAGGAAGACAGTTAGTGTAGGATATTTTGTACAGCAACTGTCTCTGAATCATGTGTCATGGAGCACCTCAACATTGCTACCAGTATTCATTGTGTAACGTTTGCATCCATACAGAGCCCTGAGGAAGTGGTGGGCACAGTACATGGAGAGTACTGGAGAGATGGAGACAGCCTTGCAGTTCTATGAGGCAGCCCAGGACTACCTGTCCCTAGTCAGGGTCTACTGCTACTGTGGTAATCTAGATAAGGTATAGAATGTTTGGATACGTTGAGGGCTGACTAGGATGTATTTGTAGGAAATATAGTAAATGGCCTGATGAAAGAGGGTAAAGAAGCTCTTAAAGCAATATGTCTTGTTGATCATGGTATGTTAACCAGCTGTGACTCAAGAATTAAAAGAATTGCAGCAAGTTACAAGGGAAAGTAAGTTTTTATATACCTTGAGGGGTGATGGTACATGCATGTTCAGGGATTTGTTTGAATTAATTTTGGTATAAATTGAGAAAAGGAGAAAGGTCATATGGACATGCCCTTTCATAGAGCGCAGAGGAGGAGTAAAAGAAGTGTGATATTTTGTTGGCCTTGCACTGTTATAGAGCAACCAATTGTTCAAGAGATTTCAGGTTTGAAACCAAGACATATTGCTTGTGCTTGTGGTGGATTCATTAGTTCTCAATTAAGTAGTCCTTTGGATCAGATGTTAACTTTTTCATTTTTGTCTTTTCCTTGTTGATATCTTTGCAGGCTGCCGAGATTGCAAATGAAACAGGTGATAGAGCAGCATGTTACCATCTAGCAAGACAGCATGAAAATCAGGTGAATATTATTCATGATTTTCATGATAAACAAATCCTCACTTGTGCACCATAAGGTCAAAAATACATTCTTCAAGGAGATATTGCACAATTGTATGAATCAACATCGACACGGTTTATATTTTGGAGGCCCATAACAAATTAAGACTGGGAAATGTGATTTCTTAAAGATACAGGCTTACAAGAATAACGATCATACTATTACCCTCATTATTGTTTCAAGAACTTCTAAAATTTATCAGGGCCTGTTGCATAAAACTTACCATTAATGGTAACTTTGCCATCGATATTAACTACCATGGCAAAATCACTCAACAGCCAATCTCATCAAGGTTTCCATGGAAGTTAGCATTTAAGGCAAAGTTACCATCAATGGTAAGTTTTATGCAATTGGACGGGCCAGCTGAATGTCTTCGGGTATGATGGTAACCCTCTGTGTTTGACCTCTCTTCCTTTTATGAATATTGTGCTTGAAATGTAATATTCCTTGCTTCATTTACAGGATAACATCAAAGAATCCATCCATTTCTTCACCAGAGCCCAGGCATACAGCCAAGCTATCAGGTTATGTAAGGTAAGAATTATCAGTGTCATATTGCATTTTTCAACATTTTAGAAGCAATATCAAGGTTGTAACTCCATAGATACATTTACATGTACTATGGTGTCATTCTGAAACCATTTTTTTAATGATTTTGTGTATGTCCATGGTCTACAAATGCTCAAAAAAACTTCAATTACATGCGTCTGAACATTATACAGACATTGACTGGCAGGGGGTGTTACAGGGATGCCAACCGTTACGGTTTCGCCGTATTTATTCCAGTTTTATTGCTCTTGTTACGGCGTTACGGTAAACAACCAAAAGGTTACGGGAACTGATAAATAAGTACTTATAGCAATAGTAGGTCCATGATTATTGCGTATGCGGGCTATATACACATAGCCTCCGTACACGGCGCTGCATGTCACGCACGCATTTACTCAAAAGTTCACTGACTTTGACTACACTGGATGGGCACTTTCGCCCTCTACACACTTATTGCGCACATGATCCGTCCGCCGCCATCTTCTTTAATTCCGAAACATCGCGGCCGCCTTCATTATTGTTCTGATACTGATACTGATGGTGGATGATCGTGTGCGCAGTGATTCAACAGGCGCATTGCAAGTGCGGTACGGTGCGTGATGTTCATGAACGCCGGGCCTAGCGGCCTGGGCTGGTACTGGTGGGGCGGTGTGCGTGTGGTGTGCATTAGTGTGTAGGAAACGAGTTCTGCCATTTTGACTGTGGATTTGAATTCGCTGTTCGACGCTTGACCGAGGTTTTTTCTTCCTGAATGTTATCATGGATTCACTGAAAAAAGCGAGTACCTATGACTACAAACAGATTTTTATGCCTCCGTTACGAAGTAGCCGGAGGCATTATGTTTTCGGGTTGTCCGTCCGTCCGTACGTACGTCTGTACGTACGTCCGTACGTCCCGTTCTCGTGATCGCGTTATCTGAAGAACCAATTGATGGATTCCTGCCAAACTTTGGTCATGTATGTATCTTGCAGAGCCGATGAACTGATTATATTTTGGGGTCATGAGGTCAAAGGTCAAAGGTCACAGGGCTCATTATGTATGCAAAAACAGCTTGTGATCGCGTTATCTGAAGAACCCATTGATGGATTACTGCCAAACTTTGGTCATGTATGTATCTTGCAGAGCCGATGAACTGATTAGATTTTGGGGTCACGAGGTTAAAGGTCAAAGGTCACAGGGCTCATTATGTATGCAAAAACAGCTCGTGATCGCGTTATCTCAAGAACCGATTGATGGATTCCTGCCAAACTTTGGTCATGTATGTATCTTGCAGAGCCGATGAACTGATTAGATTTTGGGGTCACAAGGTCAAAGGTCACAGGGCTCATTATGTATGCAAAAACAGCTTGTGATCGCGTTATCTCAAGAACCGATTGATGGATTCCTGCCAAACTTAGATCATGTATGTTACTTGCAAAGCCGATGAACTGATTAGATTTTGGGGTCATGAGGTCAAGGTCAAAGGTCATGCGGCTCATTATGTATGCAAAAATAGCTTTTGATCGCATTATCATTAGAACAGATTGATGGATTCCTGCCAAACTTAGATCATGTATGTATCTTGCAGAGCCAATAAACTGAGTAGATTCTTGGGTCATGAGGTCAAAGGTCATGGGCTCATTATGTATGCAAAAATAGCTTGTGAACGCATTCTCATTAGAACTGACAGATGGATTACTATTTAACTTGGGACATCTTGCAGAGCCAATGAACTGAGTAGATGTTAGGGTCATGAGGTCAAAGATCAAAGGGTCATATATGTATATGAGAAATTGCTTGTAATCACGATATTCTGAGAACCTGTTAATGGATTACAATTGAGCTTGAATTTGAAAAATTTCTTCTGTTTTGGTTTGTAAAATTGCTCTATGACGGAGGCATCATTTCGACTGCGCGCAGTCGAATTCCATCTAGTTACAAACATTTTGATGCACATCTTTATTTTGAACTATAAAATGGTAGGTTCGAAATGCAGTAAGAGTGATTGGGTGTTTGTATACGTTTTGCGCGAAAAATATGCTGCGTTGTCTTGCGTTCCGGAAAGACCCCCATTTGTTACGGACAAATGAGGTAAATGTTACTGACAACCATCCTATAGGGTTCCGCTGAAGGGAGTTATATTTGGTCTCTTCAGGTCCAAAGAATGTTATATACCCTGTGCCAGTCAATATCTGTTATATTAGATAGCCTTGGTTTGAAAATTCAGGGGGGGGGGGTTCCTTTTTTTGTTGCCCAAAATGTTTTCAATTTTTTTTTTTTCAGAGACAAAATTTTAGAAAAAATTGTGTGAAAAAAAATTCTTTCGAGATAATTCAACAAAAAATCATATTTTTTTTTTTTAAATTACTGTATTTGCCGGCGATAAGGCCGCACCGCCGCATAGGCCGAACCCCAACTTCGACATTTCAAAGGGGGAAATAAAATAAAACGGACAAAACAAAATAATTATAATTTTCTTGAAAACACTATTTTTTTTTTACAAACTGATACCAAATTCATCCATATTCTTATAATTTACCAGAAGTTTAGCTAAAAAAGTGATCGCAGGCTGATTTGGTGTACGATATACCCCTACCACAATGTATGGTGTAATACGAAACTGCATGAAATTGGAAAACAAAATGGCGACTTCGGATGGATGCTCGCGGTAGCTCCCGTTAGACTGTCCATTCCTTTACCTTTGCAATGCATTGGCACGACCTTAGATGAAGATCTATCGGCAAATGTTGTGTTAGGACGTTTATTTTCGTCTTCATGTCAACAATGCAAGATAAAATTGTCGGTAAGATGTTTAGAAATGTCCTGTACCATAGTGGTATTGTTATTTTACCGTTTCTAGTCCCATACGTGCAAATTCGTGTTGGTTTTGACTTTCGTTTTTTTTTTTTTTTACACTTTTGTCGTAAAGGCCGCACCCCGACTTTTTGATATTTTCTCTTCCAAAAATACTGCGGCCTTTACGCCGGCAAATACGGTATTTAAAAAAAGCTTTTTGGGGGAAAACAAATTTGGAAAAAAAAAGACGAGGGGGAAAAAAATTGACCCTCGGTATTGGTGTAATTTGTGTAATTGGTCTCATACAGTCCTCAAGAGGGCGACATTGCATTGCTTAAAAATACATTCATTTCACCAGCTGGTTAATATAACACTGGAAAGTGACCGGCCAGGAAAATATAACAATTACGACCCTCGCAATTGATATCACGTGACGAGCTCTGGACCAATCACATCTAGGTATCTGTCTGAGCTACCGTAATTAACGGTGTATAAACCGCACCTTTTTGCCGCCAACAAAATATCAAAGTCGGGGGGTGCGGTTTATACACGGTACACCAAACAAAACAAAAAAAATGTCTCCCGGCTCAGTAATCGGTGTGTTGACTCACCACTCGGAAACTAGAACAACACTCAAATTTGTCTGTCATCTTGGTTTGAAAGTAATCTTTCTGATAGATTTCAAAATGTTGTTTATAATAATAATTCCTCCAATTTTTCTTATATTACACGGCGTACCACAAGGTTCTATCCTAGGTCCTCGACTGTTTTTTAAGTCGGCAAAAAAAAGTTGGCAAAAAGGACGAAAAAGAGGGGTGCAGTTAATACACGAGGGCGGTTTATACAACGTTAATTACGGTATCTAATATAAATATATACAGTATGTTATGTTAGAAAATATAAAGTAGAAGCAAAAGAGGCAGACAGAAAAAAGAGTAGGATGGGGGGGGGGGGGGGGGAGAGAAAATAATAGTCTTACATTAAAATCTATCAATGATCATTTGTTTTATTACAGGAACATGATATGGAAGACCAACTGATGAACCTAGCTTTGATGAGCAGCAAGGAAGACATGATAGAAGCAGCCCGATACTATGAACAGAACCCCAACACTCATGATAAAGCTGTCATGCTGTTCCACAAGGTAAGACCTCATAGTGTACACTTCATTGGCAATATTGAGTTTACGGATGCTAACATGATATGAAGCTGAAGAGCTGCATAGTCAGGAAATGCCATATAAAATGACTGTGTCCAGTTCACCTGGAAATCTTGATATTGCAAAATTTCTAGATTTTGAGCTAGAGCAAGTATAGTTTAGAAAATGAAGAACAAAAAAAAGTTGGTGAAATGTACCAAGGGAAAAAACAACAACTATGAAACCATGAATCCCACATCTACTTGTACGTTCCCTGACTACCTTTGTAAAAGTAATGACAAAATCATCCATCCTTTTTGAGATACATCCAGCTGTCTTCTACGACCAGGTTTGTTCTGACTACATTATAACAAAGTTTAAACAAAATTTGAAAGTGAGATCTTCTCCAAATGAACTTTGTGGGTGACACATTGTTGATATTTTAAGACAGAACGCCCAATGATTACTTTGTACTGCATCATAGACTTACATGTATGAGCTAAGACTTTTCAACATCCTTTTCCTCTCTTGCATCCAGGGTGGACATTTCTCTAAGGCTCTTGAGCTTGCATTTGAGAGTCAGCAATTCGGTGCCCTACAGCTCATCTCTGAGGACCTGGATGAAAGAACAGACCCTGTGCTACTCAACCGATGTGCCCAGTTCTTCATGGAGCATGGCCAGTATAACAAAGCTGTTGATCTACTGGTTGTCGCTGGAAAGGTAAATCAACTGGAAAACATATACATTTCCATTCACTGCAGTCAAAACCTGTGTATAGATATTATTTAGAAAAAACTTGATCTATATTGATTTTTTGTTTGTTAAATGTTGATATGATTTTTGTCTTGTAGATATAAATTACACTTTGATTGGTTATTATGTGTGGTTTAAATTCTTCCCATGGTTTTATTTTGTATATCAATGTTAGACCATATGTAGAGGTGTTGTGGTCTAGTGGATACGTCATCATAGTGTGGATCACATGGTCTGTGGTTCGAGTCCCGCCATGGCACTAATATCCTTTGGCAAGACTTTAATCTACATTTGCCACACTCGACCAAGGTGATGTACCTGGCAAGAATAAATTCCTTGAAATGCCAGAGTGCCATAATGGCAGCCATGCTAAAACTGGGATAATAATTGTAGGGTGCCAGGAGTGTCAAGTCAGACAGACATGAACGCTATACAAGAGCCTCTGTTATTATGTAATTGACCAATAATATATTCTATGTCATGGACTCTTCTACCCGAATAGTAACTGACAAACTGATTCATGCATCTGTTAACCCTATCTAGCCTCTACATTTTTCGCGATAATTTTTTAACGCCGAAGAATCATGCGATGAAATTGTATGAATTTTTTCTTCCGAGTCTTGCACATCTTTTAAAATAAATTTATCGGTCCCACTGTTACAAAGTCATGTGACATTTTGTCTTTGCATGTCAGCCCGAAAATCGCCAATTTTCGTGATTTGTGTAGGTGCAAATTTTTGCGGCGGTCGGCCGTTCAACAGCCTAGATCATGGGGGGGGGGGGGGGGGGGCCTTAGAAGCCCCCTCCCTCCCCCCGGGTTATGCAGTTTCAAAATAGCACGGGCTATATAGGGTTAAGTTACTGTTTCAAGAATTTGAATGAAGGGTGCATTCATCAGCTTTTACTCATGGGCAAGTTCAATGATTTTCAAGAAAGTCTAATATAAACTACATATACATAAATCAAGTACATCTGTGAATTTGTCTATTGTTTATCATATAATCTGTTGAGAGCCAGAAAGGCATTAACTCTGCCGTATGGCAGCCGTGCTAAAACCAGGGTAATAATCGGGAGCGCCAGGAGGGTCAAATCTGAATGACATGAGCGCTATACAAGAACCCATTATTATTATTATTATTATAAATATCTATGTGGTTTGAGAATTTTATCAGGATTTTTTTAATGTTAGAGGGAGGGTACAGTAGAAGGAATATAATTCCGGTAAGTAACATTTCATACAACAATTTTGATTTTTTTTTGTTGATTTTTTTCATCAACCTTCAACAATGTTACCGGTTCACTTTAAGGTTCTCTACATACGATATTAATCTCAGCGGTGTAAATATTTTATTAATGTATCCCTTGTTAATATATTTAGTATAATTTCCTTGAATAATGGTTATGTATGTGCTTCATAGAAAGCAAACTCTGTTGAATCCCATTTCTATCAATATTCTTTTTACCAACAGTATTTTGAGGCATTGGAGCTGTGCCAGGACCACAATGTGAGCATCACAGAGCGCCTTGCTGAGAAGATGACCCTCTCCAAGGATGATAGCCAGGGTGACACGAGGCTGAAGCTCCTAGAGAAGGTTGCTGACCTCTGCTTCCTCCAGGGCTCCTACCACCTGGCAACAAAGAAGTACACTCAGGCTGGCAACAAGGTCAAGGTGAGTGCTAAAGGTCATCATTGTAAATTGGAAACTTGCCCTGGAAGATCTGGGACAATCTATATCAGTATGTGGTGATGAGCAAGAAATTGTTTATCCAGGGGCAACCTGAAATGTTCTGTTGGGCAAATATAATGGAAACTCTTCATAATGAGGACATTGGAACATGAAATTACTTTGTTATATGTAGGGTATCTTGTTTAATTATCCCCCTCGCCGACGAAGTCGGAGGGGATATAGTAACGCTGCCGTCCGTCCTTCCTTCCTTCCGTGCGTGCGTGCGTGCGTGCGTGCGTCCATAACAAATTGGTTTCCGATCGATAACTTCAGTAATGTTTGATGGATTTTAATGAAATTTGAAGGTACATGGTATCAAAACACAGGCTAAGTTCGATTTTGGAGTATGTAGGTCAAAGGTCATAGCTCATTAAATATGCGAATCTGGTTTCCATTCGATAACTTGAGTAATGTTTGACGAATTTTAGTGAAATTTGATATGAAGGTACATGGTATCAAAATACATGTACAGCCTAAGTTTGATTTTTGAGTATGTAGGTCAAAGGTGAAAGGTCATAGCTCATTAAATATGCAAAAACACCTAATTATATATGTGAAAATGTGGTTAACTTCCTTGCCTAGTAATATAATAGTATAGTCCAATGGAGGTAACTTGTTCTGATGTATAAAGGCCATTTGTACCCTGCGAGGGAATGCTACGATTTGCGTTGACTTGTATTAGGGTAAAAAAAGAAAAGAAAAGATCAGTGAAATTACCTTGTTATATCAGCAACCTTTATATTGAGTTTCCACTGTACATTACACCAACCTTTTTCCTAGTTGGAAAAATTCATGCAAATCAAGATGTCACAAGAGTTATTCAGAGCTGCCCGGAATTGTCCTTTTTTTTCCTCAAAATCGCGGTAGTACGTTTTTTCTTCATAAAAAGCCTCTTTTTTTTGGTACACATACCGCCCACAGGGCTGCCAACTAGTAAGGATTTTCCTTAATTTGTACAGATATTAACAAACCTTACGGAAGTATGGAGTGTTGTCTAAAATTACGAATTACATGACCACCAAAAAAAGCAAGAAAAAAAAGCCCCATCTCTGTGCAGTATGGCAGCCATCCAACACTCGCTGAGAAAGACGGAAAAGTATTAAGTATTCTCTTAATAGAACGGGAGTGAGTAAAATCACCCCCCAAAAGGGCTAGGTATAAGTTTTACAACATTTTTTTCCCTTGGCGTCCACGCAGTGATGTAGTGCTGTTTTTTTTAATTCATAGCGCCGCATAGAAAATTACTGATTTCCTGTTCTGGAGGTTCGCAGCTCTGCGTACGTCGACCAAATGCCCTAAAATTGTTATTACTACTTCAATAGAAAATTAAGGTTAAGACATAATTAAAGAGAATAGGGAAAGAAAGAGAAAAGATAGATGAAGGACAGACGGTAAACAAACAAGAGAATCTTGAGATCTACCCCAGAATCCTCTCACCGGCACCAGAGTCGCCTAGGCCAATGATGGCAGAGAAGATTGCGCAACGTACCGCGCCGGTCTGGCAGGAAGGTGCTAATTGCGGTGATGAGGTCTTCGTGGACCAGTTGATATTTTGCTTGAAATCTTTTTTTTTTGCCATCATGGTTCCTTTTTTTGGTTGCACAAGGTTGGCAGCTCTGGTTATTTGTCATGAATAATGAATTAATTAGGTTTAAATACTGAAATAAACTTGTTTTGAACCTGACTCTTCTGTAAACAAGCTCAATGCGGGAAATATAATTCATATCAATTTTTGTTCTTTCTCCTGAAGGCCATGCGAGCGCTCCTGAAATCTGGCGACACCGAAAAGATCATCTTCTTTGCAGGTGTGTCCCGTCAGAAGGAGATCTATGTGATGGCAGCCAACTATCTGCAATCCCTGGACTGGCGAAAGGATCCAGAGATCATGAAGAACATCATTGGTTTCTACACCAAAGGCAGAGCTCTCGACTCCCTGGCTGGCTTCTATGATGCCTGTGCACAGGTAAGTTCCAGCAAGTGCACCTCTTTATTAATGGTAATATTAATAGGCATTTATATAGCACCATCTATCTAGATAATTCTATTCCGATGTCCACTTTTTAATTATCACCCCAGCTTTAGCCTAGCTGCCATCACAGCGCTCTAGCATTTCAAGGAAATAATTCCTGCCAGGTACCCATTTAGCTTTCTTCAGGCCACATTTCTCATGGGATGGGGATCATGTGCAGCGATTTGAGAGTTCACGTATTGCGTGCGTTGAATGGCTGCATGATCGATGCATGATTGTGCACACAGTATGTCCGGGAAAGCACTGAATCCAATGACCGGGGTAATAGTATATTTGTAAAGCGCTTAGAGACATTTGTATTAAGCGCTATATAAAAATTAAATATTATTATTATTATTATCGAGCAGCAAATTTGTATTCGCTGTTTGGTACAGATTTACCGTGTATTGCCAGTTACACTGCCGCTGCAATTGCAATTTCTAATTTTTTAAGGCATACCATACTTAAAATTCCTAATTCTTGTTTTAAATGTTGGTAAGTATGCTGTTAAAGGGTCAAAGGTCATATTTTGGTGGCTGTCTTTTGTGTGCTCTTACTGCTACATTTCTATCAAATTTTCTATAGAGATGCATTTTACTCTAATCTACACACATATTCTTGACAATAGTCCGAGCCACTAGCATACCTGCCAAATAATCCGGAATATTAAGATTTTCTGGATTTTTAGGACCTTAAAATTCTGAATATTCTAATTCCTCAAAATTCTGATTGTTTTTTTGTTTTTTTATTAAAAAAAAAAATTAACAAAAATTTGTTTGTTGCTTAAGCTAAATAAAGCTGGATTTATAATCTGCCGCGATTTGAGAGTTCATGTATTGCGTGCATTGAATGGCTGCATGAGCAGCGAATTTGTATTCGCTTTTTTTTGTACAGATTTACAGCGTATTGCCAGTTACACTGCCGCTGCACTTGCGAACGCCTGTTAAGGGTACAGATTTCTTTTTTTCGAAAGGCATATCGTGCTAGAAATTCCTAATTCTTATTTCCAAATGTTGGCAGGTGTGCTCAAGTGGTGATCTCTACGTCATCTTTTTGTTTCAGGGAGGGGAGAGGGGATGATCTTTGTCCCTCCTTCAAACATAGGGATCACACATAAATCGCTGCCACTGCCGGGGGATACATTCACATTGCGTGGCAATACAGATACAGATATTTCTAGTTATAGACCTGTTTTTGCTCTATGAGCCCCTAGATAAAATGAGTATAAGAAGAACAATCAAACAGTTATAGTCTTTGGCGGATGTGAACGTACATGTATATCATAAAACTGAAATGAATCATAGATGCCCTTCCTTATTCAGGTTGAGATTGACGAGTATCAGAACTATGACAAGGCCCTTGGAGCTTTGACAGAGGCTTACAAGTGTCTGAGCAAGGCTAAAGTCAAGAACCAGACACAGATAGAGGACAAACTTGGAGCCCTCAAGCATCGTATTAGTCTGGTCAAGAAGTTTGTCCAAGCAAGAAGGTATGTCCAACTTTATGTCTAAACAAAAATCCAAGGACAATAACCAACCACAATCTATGTGAATTTACCCACGGAACAATTCTACATCGGGCAAATACTCCCTTAGGACATCCGGCAGCTACCCCTAGGACAATCCCCCAAATGGAATTACTTCTTAGGACAATTACAACCCCTAGGCAATTGGATAGATATTATATTATGTTATATGTAGTGTTATTACAGGAGTATTTGCCTGATGTAGAGTTGTTGCCTATCTACATAATTGATTGCAACATGCAGTAGGCAATTATCATTGATATCTCAAATTTTGGTCACATTGCAACTCATTTTTGCAAATTTTGTATTCTATTTCGTATTCTTGGTTTCCTTTATTGAAAAGGCTACATTTGTTTCCACTCCACCATACAACAGAGAGCTACGGCACATCCACTACTCGCTACACACACATACAAACATGCACGCTAGCGCAAGCATGCACACACAC
Source organism: Strongylocentrotus droebachiensis (assembly GCA_035222895.1). Lineage (NCBI taxonomy): Eukaryota > Metazoa > Echinodermata > Echinoidea > Camarodonta > Strongylocentrotidae > Strongylocentrotus > Strongylocentrotus droebachiensis. The sequence continues at coordinate 623,952 of JAVYIG010000145.1, forward strand.
ACACACACTTTAATTTTTTTGATAAAAAAAAATAAATCTTTTTTTATTCCTCCAAATGTGTAATAACAAACATACAATTGAATGAAATAAATAACTGTTTTCAGTATTAATTGCTTATACATAAACATAATTAAACAAAAACGCATTTGCAGTATATAACCGAGCAACAATTGAAAGTAAACTTAAAGTACATAAACTTAATTTATAAGTCAATTGTACGTATTATTCACTTATTTCAAAAAATTAAAAAAATGGAGATTACACACACACATAATATATACTCATACAACACACTCACAAACTCATACACAAAGATCGTTTAAACACTTTTTCATTTAAAGTTTTACCTTAAGTTTTTTGTTTTGAGGCCGCCATCCTAGTCAAGCATCGCTTATGATTGTGGTCTCCTGCACTTTTTCAACATAGTTTGGATAATACTTTAAATTTGTTATAATATCTTATAGAAATATATTAAGTTTCGTTATTATATGTAAATATGTAAAAAAAACATTTTGACATGAAGTTATCATTGTTTTATATTTTGTATTATACCTTACATTAATATGTTCTTTGTTATTCAGTTATTATATTTGGTAAATATGCAGAATTCTCTAAAAATCAAACTATATGCACATCTTTCATATTTATTTGGTTTAGAGAATTTTTTTAGACCTTAATGTTATTGTTCACCTCTCTTCAATTTACCAGCCTTTAAATGGCTTCCTCCATGTCTGCCTCTACATTTTCATTTTTGTTTGTTTAGTAACTTTAGTAACTTAAAAAAAAAGAGTTTTGTAATTTCTTGTACAATATGGAAATTTCTTACGTAATTGTTGTTACCGAATAGCGCCATCTGTGGCGAGACACAGTGTAGAGCACAAGATGGATCTAGATTAAAAGGCTGAACCCAAAGTAACTCAAGATTGTAAGCCGCCGATATTAGTTGTTGTAGTTCTGTAATGTAGTTATCAGTAGGAATACAAGAAATTACATAACAAAACATGGTGTCAGAAGTTTGAAGTTACTGGATTCGTCTGGATATTTTTTGGACCGTTTTCAAAACGACTAAGTCGGGAGATGAAAGAGTGCACTTCAACAATTGTTAGCTCCGGAGGCATGTCCGTCTGTCCCGCTTTCTCGTTATCACAATATCTCAAGAACCACTAGAGATATGAGACTCAAACTAGTTGATAATATGTTTTCCCATAGGAAGACGATCTGATTATATTCGGGGTAGGTAGGTCAAAAGGTCACAGAGATCAACTTATGAAATTCCAGCTATTAGCCTCGTTATCACAAATCTCAAGAACCATTAGAAAGATGAGGCTCAAACTTATCAATGATATGTATCAACATAGGATGATGATCTGATCTGAATTTGAGGTTAGTAGGTCTTAGGTCACAGAGGTAAATATCTGAAATATGAGCTTCAAACATGGTAACAGTATTACTGTAGGAAAATGATCCAATTACATTTTGAGGCTAGTAGGTCAAGATCATAGTCGTCAGTTGACATTTGATTAGAGGCTTTTGTTTTCATCGTGATATGTCAACAAATTACATGCATTTCCTACCATGAATTTAGGGCCAATGCAAATAGAAGGCGTAGTCACAATTGTCTCGTTTTTATTTTGTTTTTGGAAATGAAAATAAATGAAATGAAATGAAATGACTATGATTTGGATATTTTAATGAATGTGGACTAGTGATCGAGTGAACAAATTGTCTTTGTGTTTGGTTTTACTTCAGAGCTTATGATGAGGAACCTGAGGAATCAATGCGACAGTGCCAAGTCCTCCTTGAAGAGTCTGAACTAGACAGTGCTGTCCGGATCGGTGATGTCTATGGAATGATGGTTGAACACTACGCTAGACAGGAGAACTATAAGAAGGTAAGCTTATGGTGTCAGATCAAAAGGGTACTAATTTGGCTTTTTCAGAGTTGGATTGCTGCATTAGTTGTTTTAGTAGATTTTACTTCATTTGTATATTTTTTACAGTTATTTTTGGTCTCTAACTCTTTGGGAAGATTGTTGCAATATTTTCTGTCCTCTTTAGGACAAAAAACACCTTCAGCAACACCTTCAGCTGTTGTGTGTTTAAGTACACTGGCCTGGAAAAGCACACACTTAATTTAGTAAAGGTCTTCAATGAGGCCGTTTATTTAGTAAAGGTCTCTCATTCAGTGTTTTAAAGGTCTATCTGTTGTGAAATTGATCTGATTTGATTAGTCAGGTTCCTTAGGTCCATATTTTTTAGTTTTAGGGACACAGTGGACAAAGAAACCAACATTTCTACATATGTTCTTATCTGGCCCGGAGCTTTATCTTTCTCCACAGAAGCAACTAATTTAAATAATAATGATAATAATAATGGCTCTCTATATAGCACACATGTCCGCCACGTCGTGACGCTCCTGGCGCTGCCCCAAATTAAAGCACGTATTCATGGTTAATTGTGCAAATTAATGCAAACTGCTATTAATTTAGCTGTCTCTACGGTCTACACAGGAATTGATATTATATCTGCCCCAATAAATAAACTACCACAAAATATTTCGAGAATGTTTACTTTAATAATGATGTTCATAATTATAATACTTGTGGGCGAGACTCTTTTGTCTTTGAAATCTGTAAGAAACAATTTTCCTGTTATTTGGAACTCTATTCCTCCTAAAATATCCTCATGCAAGTCTTTAACTATGCCTCCACAAGGCCATTTGGCCTTATTTTATAGTTCCCTTTTTGCATTTTCTTATAATTGCAAATGCTTATTATTATATATATTTTTGTATTTTTTTAATTGAAAATTAAAATGAATAAAAACGAATTGCATTGAATCTCTCAAAAATACAGTTTTTATGTATCCATTCATAATTATCATGACTATATCTATATTTTCTCCTCAGAGCATAATAAATCAAAGCTATTCTTAATGGTTAAATTTATGCAACTTTTATAGATTTAGCAGGTATGAGGTCTACAAATCCAGCTCTCAACATCATTGACACAATGTCAGTGGCTTTTGTTTTATTATAGGAAAATGACACCAAGATCATCATTTTGGGGTAATAGTCATTGATGTGAGGCTATATGTTGTTTTCATAATTTACTACTTTGGCAACCATTGTCTGCTTGAAGCAGTGAGAATTTTTTGCATGGCGGTTTTCCATACAATCAACTGTGTTGACGGGAGCAGTCATGGGTTTCTGGCACCCCTTCTAAAAGTGATTCTTATGACTCACAGGGAAAATAATGCACTTTTTGTTTCCCCTTTATCCCCAAGCTTGTGTTAAGAGATCTGACTAGGTGTGAATATAGTTGTTTTACCAATCTCTCTCTCCTCTTTCTTTTCTTTCCCTCCAACATTTGTTATCTTTTCTTAGGCGTATGCATTTATGGAAGAGATGCGATCAAGGATAGCCACTGTCAACATGGCCTACTACATCAACATCCGCACCATTGAGGCAGTGCACCAAGCACTGGACATACCCCTTGGGCGGGGTACAGGGGCAGAGAAGAAGGGTATGGTGATGGGCAACAATCTAGGACAGGATGAGGATGATGGAGAGGAGGTGGAGGAAGAGGTGCAGGAGGATTATAATGAGGACGAGGCTTACTGCTGATGTTGATATTAATCAATTAGTTGGATTACTGTATAAGTAGTTTTTTCGTGATTCTCGCTAAATACTTTTTGATGGCAAATTTAACACGCAAAAATATTTCCAGCAAGTAATGTCACATGATGAATTCACTTTCCTGTTGCTTGTAGCACACAGCGTTTATACACAGTAGCACGAGCTGTCATCTGGTCATAGGGCGCAGCCTGCGACCACTCTTTAATAGATTATTTTCATTTATTTCTTTAAAAATTCATTCTTATATCATGATGATTGTGATAATCAGTAGTGAGTTTATGATCCACGGAAATAAAATGATAATTATTGTCAAGAATATAATTTTTAGTGGTTGTGGCTTTACGCAAATTGATCACCTCACAAATTTGTCCTTGAAACCCCCGATCCAAGCCATTATCTTTTTCATACATACATGATGTAGGCAGGTATACTACGGTTAAACCTGGGTATGAAGATGGCTCAGTAGTGACTAGAAATCCAAGAGATTAGGGAAATAAAAAATGTTATTCTTGGTTCTTCAAGGTCAGGGGTCATCAGACTAAATATTGAAATGCTCGTTTCAAATTCTCTGTGTAGTAATCAAAAGCAACAACTCTTTACGTGTACCTTCTAATTATAATAATCAACCAGTAATATACATGCCTGTTTACATATGTTTTGGTACATTATTGCTGAATGAAAGGGATGATATTTCTGATTTTCAGAATACTATGGTGCCTGATTTGATGATAGAACAGGCTGTTTTCACTCTGATGATATAAAATTACTTTTAGAAGGGTTTTCTACTGGATTGCTTTTGTTTTGTCATTCAAGAATTAAATTTCACCTTTTTCCTTCTCTATTCAAAATTAATTCATTGTTATTAATATGAGATCATTTACAAAATGAGTTGTATTATATCACTATCACTATATCTACGGCCAGGAGAGAGGGGGCATTATGGGACCCCCCTAAGATCTCTGCCGAGAAACAGCCGATCGCCGCAAATTTTTTTCATGAATGTCAAGTGAAGTGTATAGAACACTGGTAGTTTCAATTTTTTGAAAAATTTACTCATTTGCTTATTTATAATAATTTATGCAAATACAGTCATAAAATTCACATTTTTACCCATAACTCATGTTTTCTTCATATTTAAACATTCGTTTTCTCTACATATATTCTTTAGACCATCCATTTGGAATAGGTCCGTTTTTTGAAAAATGTGTTCTAAAAGATGCACAAGACTTGAAAGAAAATAGTCATTAAGCGGTGGGGCGTCATCCTAACGCGTTCCTGAACAATCAGAAAAATTGCGGAGGGGCCTGATTAGGGTTAACTTAAATGTGGAATAGTGTTCGTTAATTTGGAAGTGAAAGAATTTCAATCAATTTAAACACATTTATGCCAATAAAAATTTCTAACCCTGTTTTGTATTCAGCAAATTATGAAGTGTTACTGTGTAAATGTTAACACATGAATTAGTAGACAATGTTGTGTGTGATGATATTGCCTTTTATACCTTGATTTGTATTACGGTACCCTCTGTACCATGACATCAATTAGATTAACAATAGCAGCTATTGTGTATAATTACGAAATAACTACCTATGATTATATTTATTGTATTTAAAAATATTTTGTATTCCATCAGTTTCCTATGATATATTGTTCTCAATGTTATGTCGTTGATGATGCAGTTTTTTAAATATTTTTAGGCTCACTGAATTCTCAAATTATGTTGATTTCTCATGTATAGAAGGAGGGACAAGTTTTGTGTTTAATTTTCTTTCACCTTTAACACAAATAACTTATGGTGATTTTTTGTAAGATCCATGTGCTTTTTGTATTGTGATATGAAGGATCAATTTCCTTGCTTTGTGCTCTTTTGTAAATATAGTACCCCAAAAATGTGATATATTTGTAAAAAAATATTCAGAGATATTGATTGTTATCTGTACATTGAATTTATTATAGATATGCAGTGGCAAATACAGTTGCAATCTTGTTGTTTCATTTCTTACTTTAGTCAACACTTTTGCATCTTGAGTTATAGTAATATGCATTACAAGAGAAACTGAAAAGAAAGATATTTCTTATGCAGTACTTTGGTCATTTCAAGCAATACAATATAAGTTGGTGAACTAAAAACTTGCTGGAAATTGCATTCACTGGAAAACACAACTCACATAGGCATTTATGAGACTGAGATCATGCACATGTAAGTTGGCACCATTATTGTAAGATGAAATAATCGTAAAGCAGACATCATTTATTTTGTCGTCACATACAGTAGAAGTTTTGTTTGATTCTATTAAAACTTATTTTCCTTCATTACCATTACTCAAGATAACTTCTAAAGCTGTGTAAAACATCTAAACATCAAATCTTGTGTGTTTGTTGTAGTACATAGTACACAAAAAGTGAACCCGGTCCCTTTCCCGTCCCTTAATTTCCCCAAAATGACCCTAGTCATTATCAAAGTAAAAATATTTGATATATTACACACATAACAGACAGTTTTCAGGTACAGGTGTATGTTTATTCACAGATTTTTGTGAAGTTTGAGGGAATCTGTGATATTTAATGAATGTGAGAATGATTATCCAAAAGTTGACAAAAACCAACAGTATATAAATGATTGTCTCCACACCAGCGTTTTTCAACCTTCTGAGAAATAGAAGTTTTGCGTCACCCTAATCCCACATTCATTACAGAAGATTCAATTTTTATCACTCTGGTGCACACCATAAGTGCCATATACTAAAGTTTGAGGGAATCTGTGATATTTAATGAATGTGAGAATGATTATCCAAAAGTTGACAAAAACCAACAGTATATAAATGATTGTCTCCACACCAGCGTTTTTCAACCTTCTGAGAAATAGAAGTTTTGCGTCACCCTAATCCCACATTCATTACAGAAGATTCAATTTTTATCACTCTGGTGCACACCAAAAGTGCCATATAAAGTACGGACACATTTTATTTTTCCTAGAATTTGCAAGCGAGTGAAGCAAGCGATAAAATAACAATGACGTTAAGTATGGTAACATTGTTACATTGTTACTTGCCGTCGGTAGTCTTTGAATGGCTCACATTCACACCCTATTTAGTCACAAAGGGAGGAACTCGCAAACCAATACTTCTCGGGGTACAATTAGTGAGCTTTTTTTTTTTTTGGCCCTCCAAAATTTGAAAAATCGCACCCCCCCCCTTGAGGGCCAGGGGGGGGGGGGGGCCAATCTCCAAAAAAAAGGTAAAATTTCTTTTCCCAGGGGCGCCATTATAACAGGGCGATCACTTTAAAACCTAAAGCCTAAAACCCATGAGTTTACAGGGGCTCACGATTTTGAAAAAGTATAAGAAAGAGAGAGAAAAAAAAAAATGAGTGACCCGCCGATGTCACAAAGGAGGTATCAAAATATGCTAATCTGACCGTAATTAAATACCTAAAACCCCAAGCTTCCGAGGGCTTTGCACCCAGGGGCGTCGCTAGACTTCTTTCAGTGGGGGGGGGGGGGGGGGGGGGGGTAGAAGCCAACGATTAACGACAAAATTAAATGTCCAAATATTTACAAATTTAACCTTAAAAATCCGCGGACGAAGGCTAAATTGTTTTTCCTATGGACTATCTATCCTCGACGACATAAAATACGAATTATTTCGTCAACTTAGTCAGCGCATCATAGCTATATATTTTAATGCAGGCGCGGAGCGAGGATCTTATTTTAGGGAGGGGGGGGGGGGGGGGGGTAGTGAGCACATGTTTTTTTTTGGTCCTCGAAAATTGAATAATTTGCATCCCCCCCCCCTTGTCAGGGGGGGGGGCCCAACCCCCCAAAAGGTAAAAATCACGTGTTTTTACATGAATTTTTTTCTCAAGGGGGGGGGGGGGGCCGGCCCCCCGGCCCCTCCCCCCTGGATCCGCCACTGGGTGCCCCCCCCAAAAAAAAACACATCAAACTCTGGCTACGTGCCTGCTCATTTGGGGGGGGGGGGTGGGTATTAGGCTTCCCGCGGAATTAATATTAGAGAAAGTAGACGATTCGTTGAACCGTGCTCGACTCTTAATCCTTCACTGAATGAAGTTTCCCTCCCTCCTGCGCGAAGCGCGGAAGTTTTGTCGTTTCATTAAATTATTAGAGGAAGTAGACGATTCGTTGAACCGTGCTCGACTCTTAATCCTCGTCTGAATGAAGTTTCCCCCTCCATCCCGTACTGCGAAGCGCGGAAGTTTTGACGTTTCATTAAATTATTAGAGAAAGAAGACGATTCGTTGTACCGTTTTCGACTCTTAATAAGCCCTAATTGTCTGATTTCAGTCCCCCTTTAGCGCGAAGCGCGGAAGCTCTGACGTTTCCTTAAATTATTAGAGAAAGCAGACGATTCGTTGTACCGTTTACGACTCTTAATCCTTGTCTGAATTCAGTTTACCCTTTCCCGCGCGCGTTATTTTCTTCTGCGGCACAGCTAGATTGGGGCTTTTTTTATTTTTATAAAAGATGTCTTAATTTAACCCTAAGCCTAACCCTAAACTTTCCCATAGGCTCAACACGCACCTAACCCCAATCTGTGACGCAGAAAAAGCTTAGAAGTTTGATTTAATTATTATAGAAAGATCGAAGACGATTCGTTGCACGGTTTTCGACTCTTATTAAGCCCTATTTACATGACGAAAACTCGTCATTTAAAATTGAAACTCCAATTTGACTTTCACCACTACTACTTGTACTAGAGCAGAGATTGTGATAAGTCCTAAGTAAACACTAGCGTTGTAATCCACCCCCACCGAAACCTTGATGAGGTGAGAGAGAGAGAGATAAGCATGATAGGGGGAAAGCATGGATGGGGAAAGGAAGGGAGTAGGGAGAAAGAGACACATGCATGCAGGCCCAAGACGAAAATCCAATTGAAACCAATTGAACACCAATTGAAATTTCAATTGGTTTCAATTGGTTTCAATTGGTCTCAATAGGTTTTAACAGGTTTCAATGGGACCTCAGATGTTTTCAATTTGTCCAGATTGGCCCCATTGGACAAATTGGCCCCATTGGCCTAGGCCCCATTAGACTTTAATGGGTCCCCAATTGGTTTCAATTGGTCCGGATTGGCCCCATTGGACAAATTGGCCCCATTGCATGGCCCCATTGGCCTAGGCCCCATTAGACTTTAATGGGTCCCAATTGGTTTCAATAGGTCCGGATTGGCCCCATTGGACAAATTGGACCCATTGGCCTAGGCCCCATTAGACTTTAATGGGTCCCCAATTGGCCTTAATTTGGACTTCAATTGGTCCCATTGAAACCAATTGGCCAATTGAAACCAACAAATCTAGGCATCTCATGAATATTCATTATCACTTTACACGTGTCACAGAAAAATAAATTTATCATGATTTGTTAAGCAAATTATGACAATGCATATCAATTTTGTGATTTCTTTATTCCTTCAGCAATTATTAACCAATAGATTATTTTGTCTGATCATGTTACAATTACATTCACGTTTTAGCAATAGATACATTGATTTATATATTGATTATATGATTTCTAACCAAGAAACGATATACATATTTAGTATATATATTTGTACGAGCTAATGTCACTGTAAATGAAACTCTTGAATTCACTTCAAATGATCTTTGTGATGAAGTTAATGCAAATGAGATTGGAATATACCTAATTGGTGGACAGCTAGTTGCCAATATCGATTATGAAGTATCAATAATTTATTACTGGTTCTTCTAACTGGATCGATTTACCAATTGAATCCCCATTGAATCCCAATTCAATACCAATTGGCAATTTGGAGTAAATGGAAAGTGAAACAATGGGTACCCATTGAAACCAATTGGCAATTGGTCCCCATTGGAACCAATTGGCAATTGGTCCCCAATTTGGAGTAAATGGAAAGTGTAACAATGGGTACCCATTGAAACCAATTGGCAATTGGTCCCCAATGGAACCAATTGGTCCCCATTGGTTTCAATGGGTACCCATTGTTTCACTTTCCATTTACTCCAAATTGGATTCAATAGGGACATTCAATGGGGATTCAATTGGATTTTCGTCTTGGGGGGGTTCGCTGCCAGAGTTAAAATTGTTGTTATATCGCCAATTATGAGTCATTTTGCCTCGTTTGAACTTTCATTTTGGTCTTCATCTAACTTATTAGTGATTTTTTGACATGAAAATATCTTAAAACAAGTAAAATACTTATTTCCTACTTCTCATTTCCTTTCAGGCAGAGCCCCAGTAAGAGTTTGTTTAGACTAGTATTACGTAAGATGATGAAGAGTCCAGCTGCAATCCAATATCATAATCTCTCACGCAGAGCCTCAAGGCTCTGTCCAAGTTTTTAACGAGAGAAACGAAATTGGGGTACTGCTACCCCACCAGATAATTAGTAGCTCTCTCAGAGTTTTAACGAGAGAAACGAATCTGGGGTACTGCTACCCCACCAGATTAGTAGCTCTCTCAAAGTTTTAACGAGAGAAATGAATCTGGGGTAGTGACACCCCACCAGATTACATTGACTGCTATGCTATAGTGGTGGGGTATAGTTTTAACGAGAGCTTTTTCGTAATGTATCTGAATTCAGTTTCCCCCTCTCGCGCGAAGCGCGGAAGCTTCGACGTTTCCTTAAATTATTAGAGATAGCAGACGATTCGTTGTACCGTTTTCTACTCTTAATAAGCCCTATTTGTTTGATTCAGTCCCCCCCCCTCGCGCGAAGCGCGGAAGCTTTGAAGTTTCGTTAAATTATTAGAGAAAGCAGACGATTCGTTGTACCGTTTTCGACTCTTAGTAATAAGTAAGCCCTTTTGACTATTTGTCTGAATTCAGTTTCCCCCTCTCGTGCGAAGCGCGGAAGTTTTGACGTTTCCTTAAATTATTAGAGAAAGCAGACGATTAATTCGTTAATTGTACCGTTTTCGACTCTTAATAAGCCCTATTTGTCTGAATTCAGTTTCCCCCTCTCGCGCGAAGCGCGGAAGCTTTGACGTTTTCTTCAAGCAGACGATTCGTTGTACCGTTTTCGACTCTTAATAAGCCCTATTTGTCTGAATTCAGTTTCCCGTTCTCGCGCGAAGCGCGGAAGCTTTGACGTTTCCTTCAATTATTAGAGAAAGCATGCAGACGATCGATTCGTTGTACCGTTCGCGACTCTTAACCCTATTTTGTCTTAATTCAGTTTCCCTCTTCCCGCGCGAAGCGCCGTAGCTTTAACGTTTCCTTAAATTATGAGAGAAAGCAAACGATTCGTTGTACTGTTCTCGACTCTTAATCCTTATCTGAATTCAGTCCCCCCCCCCCCCCCTCCCGCGCGAATCGCGGAAGCATAGACGTTTCCTTAAATTATTAAAGAGACAAGACGATTCGTTGTACCGTTCTCGCCTCGTCTAAATGAAGTTTCCCTTTCGGCGCGCGAAGCGCGGAATTTTAGGCGTTTCATCAAAATATAGAGAAAGGAAGACGATTTGTCGTACTGTTGTTGACTCTTAATCCTCGTTTGAATTTAGTTTCCCCGAAAATGTTAAACCTCTGATTTCTTTAGCTGATATTATAGGAAAGTGAAACTTCGAGAAAATACAAATATTGTAGTTGTAGTCACTCTCGAAGTCGTCACAGCGGATAAAAAGTCACAGTTCGTAGAGAAAAAAACTTGTCGGCCGACCGACAATATACATCTCACCGACTTCAAACTTCTGAATTGATATAGTACACGAGGATCGAGCAAGAATACCGACACAGCTGACCCGACACAGCAACATATTTACCCGTGTCTTTCTTGCTCCCTCGACGAGACGACTCCACCCAACAACCCCCCTCGATCTCTCTTTTACTCCCACTCCTCCTCTCTCAGGCTCTTATACCTCCCCTCCCTCTCCTCTCTTTCATCCCCCGTTTCTTTTGTTTCCCTTTTCTCTTTTTCTTTCCCTTTTCTTTCTTTTCCTTTCTTTCCTCTCCTTCCTCTTTTTCTTTTTTTCTCTTTCTTTCTTCTCTTTTCTTTCCTTTCTTTTCCTTTCTTTCCTTTCTATTCAGGGCCTTTCTTTCTTTTCTTTTCCTTTTCTTTTTTTAATCCCTTTCCCTCTCTTCCCCCCTCCCCCTTTTCTCTTTTTTCCCGACGGCAGCGCAATTTTACCGACAATATCAGGATATTGTCGGTAGGGTGGGGGGGGGGGGGGTGTCGCACCCCCACACCCCCCTTTGGAGACGCTCCTGCCTGCACCCCCGCAAATTAGTGACCTACCAGTGAAGGTATCTAAATATGCTTATCTGACCGTAATTGAATGCCTAAGAACCCTGAGCTTCCGTGGGCAAAGCCCCTAAACCCTACTCCAATTTACGCTCGCTACACACCTAATCGTTAATACTCCACTCTGAATAACGTTCCGCGGGGCCTGCATGTAACATGTAAGAGTTGTGCTGATGCAGATATTTCTTCTATCCCCCCCCCAAAAAAAAAAAAAAAACGTTTTTGCTCATTTAATACGCCACTGCCCCTGGAATGTTTGCCCCCCTCCCCCCTCCCCCCCCAATCACACACTGCTTCCGGCGCGCCTGCTCGTCATCACGATTATGACTAACTTGCTTCTAAGCTTCCTCGTGACCATATTTTCCCTCAGCGTTGCGCGCTTCGGGAAAATATCACCACTTGGGAAAATATAACCCCCTTCAGCGGTCCAAATAATGGTATATTACACCTCAGGCCTGTAAAAAATAAATGTAAAAAAGAATCAAATGCTTTTTCAAAATCGATGGCTATCAAAAAAAGAGTGTTCTCTGTAAAAAAAAAGAAGTATGAAAGATCATGTCGTCTGTCATTCGTATTGCTTATCCGATGTTCCTTGTAGTACTAGTACATAGCCCAACTGAAAACAACCAACAATTTCAGGTACAATGTTTTTGTATTCTCTTTGAAAGTATCTTATAATCTACGTTTAGCAACGAAATCGGTCGGTAGGCTAATTCTTAATAAGCTCCGGATCTTTGCCATCTTTATGTATCAAGGTAACTGCTTGCCTTTGAGAGGCTCATAATTACCCTTGTTGAAGAGCTTCATTAAAACTGGCCGAAATTTCTGATAAAATTCTACACTTAAACCATCTTTTCCTGGAGATTTTTAAAGTTTCATATCTTTTAGTAGTTTTATGCATTCCCTTTCTTCGATCGTTTCCTCACATGATTCTCGTGATATAATTATCGTTCAATTTGGCAGGGTATTAGGAAAGAAGGTTAGTATAAAAAGTGTCATCTTGTATATAATCTATTTTGCTTTATAGCGGCCTATAGAATGATTTTATTCCTTCAATAATTTCATTTTCGTTAAAAGTGGTATTTCCATTTATATTCAATTTCTGTATTAATTTTTTTTTTTTCTATTTGATTCCACTAACTGTTTGAAGAATATGCTGTATTCTTTTCTCTACCTTCATACCGAGCTTGATGTACGCTCAGACCTTCATTGATGTAATAATATCGTAAAGTAAACTTGTTGTTTCTTAGTTTTCAATTTTTCAAAAATATTTTGTGGATTATGTGTCCGTTGCCAATCGACAATCACTTTAGCCCCCATAGGACCTTGGTTTAGGTAGCTATAATAATGTCAAAATCTATTGGCAACAACTTTCTGTGATGAAACAAATCTCACAGCCCTCCTACCCAAAGAAGAAAAAAATCAAGAAAGTAAAAAGACACATATATGAGTACATGCAACCAATAATAAGAAAGAAAAACAAAACAAAACAAAGTACCAAACCTTACAAATAAAAGAAAACCGTCCGTCACTAAGTATTTAGTCTCCTGATGGCAATTAGACCTTTCCAAGCACTTTGAATATCGAATTTCTAACTTCACTCCGCTAATCATATCATTGATCAAGCGTTTCATATATTTTAAACAAAGAAAATACAGGGGAGGGGGAGGGCAATGTGATTGTTATTGTAATTGAAAAATGAAAATATGATTGTTCCCATCCCTGCTAATTCATGGTTGTATCGCAGGCGGTGGTTGTAGTTCTGAAATGTGTTTTTATATTATTTTAAACCATGACTAGCCTTAAAGATATATAGACCGGTGAGTGGTAAAATTGCGGTTCAAGGGTGTTGGGTGCAAAATATCAATTCAATATTGTTTAAATAATGCCTTCAGAGATGATGGCAATACATCAATCTAAATTCACAACAAAGCAGAAATATATGCCCAAATGTTAAATGTTGAGTGCATTCGCGATATCTATTCAGGCCGGATCGACATGATAATTTACCAAATATATCAATTAGTAGGCGGTTTCCAGGCAACATATCATCACGTATTTAGTCAAAACATATTCTTTCACATGATAATTGGTAATCACATCTTCCTTCATTTTTTGAGAGGGGCGTTTCCAAAACGCTCTAGAATTTCGACCAATACCCAGACATTCGTTGATGTATAGTTTATTTGATGGTTCTTTTGTCAACTCAATCACTCCCGTTCATGTGTATTCCTGGAAATAAAATAATTACATAATTCTTTCCATTAAACAAAATATATATAGACCCTATCATTGATCGAGCGATATATAGCACCGAATTAATTATGCACCGTTTTATATACCGAGAGCACTGTCATCTGCAAGTGCACTCCATGCTTCAGACGAGTGGGACTGATCGAGTTGTGGGGACTTTGGTCATTTTTTTAAACAATTTTTTTCTTCACATTCTTGCACGACTCCAAGTTTGCTTAAATAATTCATGGCTTAATTCATGATATCTTTGCCTAGAGAAAAGAGGAAACAAGATGGTGAATCCCGATAGTTTCTTTTTTAAATACGGTTTGTCAGCATGTGCTGCGACGGTAGCAGAAACAGGTGAGCCAAATTTGTGCGGCAGCCCGGTTGCACTCCCGCTGAGCTTGGCGAGATCAGGAGGCCAATGTCCCTATCTCTCCACGCGCGCGGCCACAGCCATAGGGAACCACATCACGAGTAGATCTATTTACTATTAATATGGGCGACTGCACTGTATGTTATTGATGATTTTGTTTTGTTGAAATTATATGATTTTGGTACAGTAGACTATTCGGAAGGTCTATGAAGTGTGAGATGATAGGGATGTTTGAAGTAAATATTCATTAAATGTGCAAATAAAGATCATGAGTTAAAAGACGTTGATAGTTAATACCTGTTTCGAGTCAATTTTTTTGTTATTTTTGGAACTATTTTTCGGAAAAACTTTGATATTAGTATACACTTTTTCACAGGTTTCACAGCGAACCGCTGCACAATACAACCTAAGAGTGCATACCGATGGTGGGTTAATTGCGGGCGGGCGCGCGCCTGTGTGAAGTTATCTACCGTAATGAGGATCTGAAACATTACGGTAGATAACTTCACACATTTTGCCATGAAACCTGTGAAAAAGTGTATACTAATATACTCCAAAAATAACAAGAAAATTGACACGAAACAGGTAATTAACATAACGACTTTTAGCTCATATGATCTTTATTTGGACATTTAATGAATATTTACTTCATTTTGGGTATGTTTTAGTGGTATCTACACGCCGGAGTTACGGGTCAAATTTTGGATAGGCTTCTGAACAAGCGCCATTTGTTTCTTCTTCTTCTTCCAGTGCAAGTACAGTCCTCTAGGTAGAGTATTTTCATACTGTTGTGTAGTGCTGTGAACGAGTGTGCCATGCTGCATCGTGTGAGCCTCAAAAAAAGAGGTCCCAAACGATTTTAGAATTGAGTAGTAAAAGGTGTTCATTGTGCAAGTAAAAATTACTCCTTCTCCAGCTAGTTTTGATGTAGAGTTACCCCAACCAGCTGCCTCTTATACTGTTCCAGAGAAGAAGCTGCCGTCACAGTGGTAGGGAGCTGGTGTGTACTAGGCCTTCTTGCACGTGTTGTCTACATGTGTCTTCCAGCTTAGCTTGGAGTTGATGTGTACTCCAAGGTATTTGGCATTGTTTACAGTTGGAAGCTCAACTCCATGGAGTAAGTAAGGTGAACGGATGACATTTTCCACTTGGTTTCCCAGTCTTCCAGGTGGTTAAGATCTTCTTGGAGTGTGTCTGCGTCGGCTTGTGAGTTGATGTGTCGGTATAGTAGACAATCATCTGCAAACATCCGAGCTTCTGAACGGACACAGTCTGGCAGATCATTGATGTAAGCAAAGAAGAGAAGGGGGCCGAGGAGTCCCTTGGGGTGCCCTTGAGGTCACATCTGCCGGAATAGAACTTGTTCCATCCAGTACAACCTGTTGTACACGATCTGTGAGAAAGGCTTTGATCCAACCAGTAAGTCCATGATCCAACAGAGGAGGTTACCCTGGACACCATAGAAGGCTAGTTTTCTCAGGAGTCTTTCATGTGGTACTTTGTTAAATGCCTTTGAAAAAATCTAACAGCACTGCATCGATCTGCTGCTTATTGTCCAGTAAAAGCATGACCCAAATAATAGTAATACGGCTTGCACATGCAACAGGGGGGGGGGGGGGAGAATCTATACTACTACAGTCAAACCTGTGTTAAGACCACCTGTCCTGTAACAACCACTTAAATTTCCCCGTGAGATTTGATGTAGTTAAGAACATGTACACAACGACCACCTCGTCGCCTGGCTGGCAGGTCAATTTCAGGTCAATAATGAAACTTTAAGCAGAAGGGCGTTAGCACTAAATCGCCTTAAACTTTTATAAAACTAACTAATTTCCAAGAAAACAAATTGTGGTCGTGTTCTACTACAACATTTCTATTACGGTAGTCTTTTATGTTTTAAACCAATTTTCGGGATGGAGAGCAATTTAAATATAAAACAAATCTTTAAATGCAAATAATTCGAAAAGTAGTTTTCAAGTCGCTCACCCGCTAACGCCCTTCTGCCACCCGGCCGACGACCTGTCCACAACGACCACCTGTCTGACGTGACCAGCGGCCACTCATTTTGCTTCCGCTCGCCACAGAAAATGCCCACACAACGACGCAAGGCCAGGAGCCAGATGTAATCTCAGCGGAACAATCGTAGATATCACCTAATACTATAGATGAATTGTAATTTGTATGATGTGCTGAGCCTGGGGCCCCTGGCCCAGCACATCATACATTCACGAGGCCGTATGATCATGTGTAGACAGAAATAACCGTGTGGTATTGCCATGGAGAATTATTTAATAAAACCAGGCTTGAATACCAGCAATTTGATTGTACAGTACCAGGTTTGAGAAAAAAATATTATTAAAATATTTGTCATAAAATTTGTTTGAAAATGCTTCCAAACGTTGCTAAGATTGCTACCAAGTGCATCCAATGAACCTTGGAGCCCTTAACTTTTAAAAGCAAGTCCTGAAGCGCGAGCCTGGCCACAACGGACTTTGTGCTTCACATACATCAGTTCATACTCCTTCCCTGTTTGAAATTTTGTTTGGTACAGCCTGCCTTGGACTCGATCCAAACTATGAAAATGATTACTATGTAGCTAACCCAGAGATGCCAACCTTCAACAACAAAAAGTATTCTTAAGAGCAAAAAACAGTATTTTTGAAAAAATCTCTCACCTTAACATATTGCCCAATCGAGCAGCTTAAAAACACAGCAGTATATACGTACCCGGATCGGAGCGTGACATGCATACAGTACACGTGGGTTTTTCGCAATGTGCGCAGTTTGGGGCTCATTTCACCGTCACGCGTGCATCATTTGAAGACAAAGGTGCATAATACACTTACAACATGATCGGAAATTAAGAAAAACATCAATAAAAAAAAATTAACAAAAACAAAAAATTAACAAAAATATAAAAAAACGTAACAAAACATACAAAAAACGTAATGCTGTATTCATAGCAAAAAAAACAGAACAAATACGACAAAAACGGAACAGTTGGCATCTCTGCTAATCCTACCATAGAGCTTTTCAAAAGCATCCTTCCACACTTTATTGAACAGCCATCAGCCCTCGTTAAATCTTTCACAATATTTCTTCCACTTCTTTTTCCACCTCAGTCACTTATCCTTTGGACATCACAAAGACAAGATTGCAGATACAGGGAGAGGTTGCCGCATCTAAGCACTACAGGACAGCAGAAGCAATTCCTTACAGGGGCATGGTTAGGACAGCATTAGGCATTGGTAAGTGCATGGGCACACACCTTTAAGTTAGTCCAGGGTCATTCCATGTCAAATCACCCCAAAAATCTGAAAATCTGAACCCGACCATTTTTGATTTTGATGAAACTTAGTGTACAGTACTTGTTGAGTGTGATCTCACAGCACCAAATCCCAAATTTTAGGTCAATTAGGTGAGGGGTTTGGGAGATACGGCCAACCAAATTTTGAGATTTTTGCAAAAATGGGGGTGGCGGGCCTACCTTTGAACCTTTCTATCTCGGGACCTAATGAGTCAATCTTCACAAAATTTGTATTGTTGGAAAGGGTATTCGATAAGGATTCCAAATCTGCCGCCATTTTGAAAATTCGTACATGTTAGGGTACTTTGACCTCTTGACCTAAGATTTGACCTTGAAATTGACGTTGTGGATCACGTGACCTTGACAAAAAAATTCATGAAATGTAATCTCTGACATGAACACTTAAACATATAAAAGTTTCAGAGATATAATATTTTTTGTTTAGGAGCAATAAGGATTGAAAGTATCCATACTTACAGATATTCACAATAAACCCTATTATAATGTATACAATACATGCAATATGCACAGTACAACATACATCTTCCACATGCTTTTTTGTTCTAGTCATATCCATTCTAAATGTCAGCAGTACTTGAATAGAAATAAAATGACAAGTTCATATAGGCCTAAAGGGTTAACAGGATGTATGGCTTTAGGCCTCTGAGTCGGTTCTAGGATAATTACCCCCCTGGAAAATTAACCCCCAGGAAATGTTCCCCCCCCCCCCCCCCCGAGGACAATTATGCCCCCGAGGACTATCACACCCAGATGACAATTAACTCCAGAAAATTACTACCTATGAGGACAATTACCCTCAAGACAATTGCGCCCCCCCCCCCCTGGAAAATTAACCCTCAAGGATAATAAGCTCCCGAAAAAAAAATCTGCTTTGATTAAAACCAACTTATTATCAGGATGGACTTCCCCTTTAACGAATAGGGTGTGATAGTCCTCGGGGGTAATTGTCCTCGGGGGGGGAGGGGGGGGGGGGGGAGGGGGGGGGGGGGGACATTTCCTTTGGGTTAATTTTCCAGGGGGGTAATTATCCTAGAACCGGCTCAGAGGCCTAAAGCCATACATCCTGTTAACCCTTTAGGCCTATATGAACTTGTCATTTTATTTCTATTCAAGTACTGCTGACATTTAGAATGGATATGCCTAGAACAAAAAAGCATGTGGAAGATGTATTTTGTACTGTGCATATTGCATGTATTGTATACATTATAATAGGGTTTATTGTGAATATCTGTAAGTATGGATACTTTCAATCCTTATTGCTCCTAAACAAAAAATATTATATCTCTGAAACTTTTATATGTTCTAGTGAACATGTCAGAGATTACATTTCATTACAAATATTGTCAAGGTCACATGATCCACAAGGTCAATTTCAAGGTCAAACCTTAGGTCAAGAGGTCAAAGTACCCCAACAAGTACGAATTTTCAAAATGGCGGCAGATTTGGAATCCTTATTGAATACCCTTTCCAACAATACAAATTTTGTGAAGATTGACCCATTAGGTCCCGAGATACAAGGGTTCAAAGGTAGGCCCGCCACCCCCATTTTTGAAAAAATCTCAAAATTTGGTGGGCCGTATCTCCCAAACCCCTCACCCGATTGACCTAAAATTTGGGATTTGGTGCTGTGAGATCACACTCAACAAGTACACTAAGTTTCATCAAAATCAAAAATGGTAGGGTTAAAACCATTAGGTGATTTGACATGGAATGACCCTCCAGTTTAAATCGTTACAGGTTTATCTGTAAATTCCAATTATGAATTGTCATTTAAAGCCACACTGTAGCTACTTGCTCCCTCTATATAGAAAACATTGCCTAATCGGTGCATGTTGGTCCCCCATGATCCTCTATTTCTTATGTTAATTGAGAGCTGAGTTGATGAGATAGCCACCTGTCAGTGACCACGCTGTGTGGTCTAATCCCCCTGGCCAAACTAGTACAGACGGCCTTTGACTGTTGGATAAGGAGTGTAAAGTGATCAGACATTTGGATGAGAATTGTGTTGTGGAGGTTTAATTAGATGAAAAAAAAATCAGTTTGAGTCTTCCCACTTGATATTATTCCTTTCTTGTATGTTGTATACATATGACATGATCAATGCCATGCCAAAGGACAATAGTGCCCTTAGTGGGGTCCAGAGCTCAGGGGTTTTAGGCGTTTAATTATTGTCAGGTGAGCATCCAGGGGGCCCACCTAGAGCCCCGTGTGGGGTCCAGGGTGTGGAGCCCCGCAAGCTCAGGGGTTTTAGGCATATGATTATAGTCAGATGAGCATATTTTGATACCTTATTTGTGACACTGGCAGGTCACTAATTGGTTCAGGGCCCGAGCCCAAGGAAGCTTATGTGTTTTAGGCATTTAATTACGGTCAGATGAGGACTCAGGGGCCGGCCTGAGGGTCCTTGGTGGGGTCCAGGGGGGCAGAGAAAGAAAGGAAGAAATAAGGAAAGGAAGCTCAGGGGTTTTAGGCATTTAATTACCATCAGATGAGCATATTTTGATACCACATTTGTGACACTGGCTGGTCATCTTTCTTTCTTTCTTTCTTACCTCTCGTTCCATTTCACTTTAACATATTTTTTCAAAAAAGAGCCCTGGTATGTAAGCTTCTGAATAAGCATATTTTCTGCCCGACTGTAAATTTGGGAATGCGTCACTCTCCAACAAACACACACAAATTGTTAATTTACAAAAAAGTGAGAACAAATCCAGGAAGATCATGTCATTTCAGCAACATTTGTAAATCACTGGTATCGAATTAGAAATAAACCATGTTTGAATTTTATTTCCAAGCCTCCCCATCAGTACGCAAGTGCCTTGTGAGGTATATTCCAGTGACTTGTCCACTCGACTATGCAGGTGGTGGGGAGCAGTGCAATTAACCCACAATTGCGTTTTTATTTGACCTTGCTTTTCTTTTCTTGAACACGTTGTTTATGTGAAACTGCTGGGAAAGTGTTGCAGCAAACCTGCCATAACTTTGGCATATGACAATTAACCTTAATGATCTTTACATTTTTGAAAAGTGGAATATTCAGTTTTACTGAAATGTTACTAATTGAAAATTCCAAATGTTGACAGCTATGTCGATCATCATTCCTCATAGTTTGAGTGAAATCTGCTGGAAACAAAAGGAAATATGAGAGGGGGAAATTTTTGGTAATAAAGTGAGCTTGGCAACGTGGGTGCTTCGATGAACGTTGAATATTCAAAAAGATTTCGCGAGATAATTGTACCAGACCACACCACCTGTACAACACCTCTTCTAGTGTGATTAGGTGCGCCTGTACATTGCAGCGTCAACTGTGTACATAATTTGATTACATTTCCATCATACTTTCCCTGAGTATTAGAATAGCTGCATAGATTTATTTATAAATCTCTTTTTTTCATTTGCATAATATTTAGTTCAGGAAGAAGGTCTTTTAAAACTATGGCAGGGAGTCACACCTGCAATATACAGACATATAGGTAAGTGCAAGAATAAAATCAGGAATATGTAAATCACTTTCTGAAAATAATTGTACCCAACATAGCAAGTTTCAGAAAGAAACGATGGAAAACATAATCCGTTTCTCTACTTTTCTCCATACCAAAAGGGTTCCAATGTTGGATATTTTTGTCTGATGCATGCATTCTTTTTCATTCTGTGTAATGTAATGCACTGAACTTTTGTATAATGTTAATGACTTCTAAGTTTGGCATCAAAAAGAAAATAAAACTTATGTCTACAGACATGTAAATTAAGCAGATTTTTTTTTAAGCTGGGACAAGCCTTGAACATCACCATCTTTTTAATCTTTATGTTTGTAAATATATTTTTTTCATATCTTTGTTACAGTGTATACTGGTTGTCGTATGGGTTCATATGAATACATTCGAGACAGATTATTTGGCAAGAATCCAGATGGCACATTTTCAGTTTGGTATGTATATTCCAACTAACTTACATCATCATAAGTATAATATTGATGTATTTTATCAACTTGTCATGAATAATGAAGACACAATGTCCTTTTGAGTATTCTAGACACAACATCGTTCTTGCCAGAATGGCATTGATTTCCAAAATCGTCCATTTCTTGTGGACTGCTTGACTTTTTGATAGGTTCAATTGAAAATCAAATTGTTGACCAGAACCCAAGATTGCCTTCTCCAGGTCTTGACACTAACTGGCTTCTGGACACATGCCCACAACCTAAATCCATATTCGCAAAAGTTATTTTAACTCTGACCTCCTCTGCATACAGACCTCAAGATTTCAATCCAAACCCCTACGAAAAAAGGTTATCGTGAAACTTTGCTTTTCATAGTTTCATTACGATTGGGCAAATCCAAGTTACAGGAACATGTATATCCAGTATGTTATC
Organism: Strongylocentrotus droebachiensis; assembly: GCA_035222895.1. Lineage (NCBI taxonomy): Eukaryota > Metazoa > Echinodermata > Echinoidea > Camarodonta > Strongylocentrotidae > Strongylocentrotus > Strongylocentrotus droebachiensis. Next base: position 646,139 of record JAVYIG010000145.1, read on the forward strand.
AAGTATTATTACATCATGTTTTTGAATTGTGAAAGTGATATTGAAATGTAATTTTCTTTGATTTGTTTTCATCAGATTCTACCTCTAATAGCACAATCAGCTTGATACATTCATCAGATAGACTTCATTCTTCGATGTGGTGTGTAACATACACTGTATTGAACAAAATAGTCTTGGACTTGCCCATTTATATATTTTTTTTGATGTTGAAATGTGTTTGCAGGAAGGCAATAATATCAGGGTCAACAGCAGGAGCTTTTGCTCAGTTCCTTTCCAGCCCTACAGACCTGGTCAAGGTACAGATGCAGACAGAAGGTCGCAGGAGATTAGAAGGAAGGCCACCTAGGTAGGCTATGCATACCCTGTCCTCTTCATTACCATTACCTCAACATTCTTTATTAACTTTTCCTCGATGTGGGCAGCAAATCCAACCCCAAAATTGAAATGATGTTCTTGAAGTAGCTACATGTAAAAACAGGCATGTGTTTTCCGATTTTTTTTTCCTATAGGAGGCGAAAGAAAAGTCAAAATTTCAATTTAGTCTAAGGTCTAAGGTAAGCAGAGAGGCAGGAAATGGGTTCGAGATATTTTACAGCTGTTTGTTATTCTTTGATACACCACCTCAACATTTTACGGATCAAAACACTTTACACTATATTATTACTTACTTGGTGCTTCATAACAAAAGAATTCTCACGAACACACCACTGCAATGTATAGGTTTATATCTGAGAACTCTGTATCTGCAAAATATTTTAGTTCAGGTGTGTCATTATTATTTACATGTACGTCGTAACCAATATGTAGCTAAGTATATGTACTCTGAGTCTATGTTTAAATTTCATTCCTAGCTTGCATGTTTAGCAAATATACTTGTACTTCATAACAAAAGATTTCTCTGAGAAACACCAAGCATGTCTCCAAGAGTTGCTTGCCTGGGAAATATTGTTGTGGACTTTGACCATATAATTGTCTATTTACTGATCAAACAATCTTATTGATGACACTTATGACAAGAAGGGCAGTCAACGACCCTGGCTGATAAGTTTGTCAAAATATGTGTACAGAGGAAGTAGAGGCATTTGTATCATATACATGTATGAAAAGTGACCAAATGCAAACGGTATTACATCATGGACCTATTACGGATGGACATTTGTCGTCTTGTTACAGGTAATACAAAGTTTTGGTATGGGGTCATGAATTTGGTTCAAATGAACATATTGGAAGCATATGTGATCCTACAATATTCAGTCATCGTTGTCGCGGTTGAAATCGAGTCTAAAGTTATGAAATTATAAATAATTAACTCTTTATGCTGTATAGCTCCCTCTCAAGGTCAAGATATTAAGCTATAAAACAATGTTTCTTGACTAAAATCGACCGACTAGCTATTCCCGTTTGGAAATTGTATATCACAACTACATATTCAGAGATTTTCATGGTCGCAGCTACTATTGTACGGCCATAGGCGCTATTTGAAATTTATCAAAATTTACTGGGAGCACCGGTAAATTCTTCCATTTTTCTTGAAAGCAGAAGTGTTTTAGGGGCTAAATTTTCTAGTGCTTATAATACATCCACAGGGGCATCCGAACGTATCAAAATTGTAAAGAATCACTATCCACCCAATTTTCAAAATTTCCCAAAACTTTGTATTACCTTTAACATAGTCATAATTTGAATATTAGGACACTGCTAACGTTTTAATTCCACAGATAGGACATACATGACATATTCATAATTCCTGCAAGGTTCTACAGAATTTGATGCTGGCTGCAAAAGGGACATAGTAAATCATGGGAAATCGATGTGCAGTTCTGGTATATAATCAGAAATTGTTGTTCTGTGTACTGTGTTTTATTTTGAAAAACATGTTGATATTACCAGATAGAGGTTATATTTGGAAATCGTTTGTGATTTAAAATTCTGTTTCCCCCAATTTCCTCATAATATTCCAGAGTTACAACACACAGGGCTTATAAAGATCATGGTCTTCTAATTGCTTTTATAAGGTCATTGGTGCTAGCGAAAGCATGCGAATCAGTAATAATAAATTTTGCTGCTCCCCATTGGTAGTTTTTTTTATTTAAGACACACTCTTACAGACCACACCATCCAAACAAAACCTAAGAGAGGTAAACTGCTCCTTTGTTAATGACCGAAAATGCTTACGCAGTCGTTATTGTTAAAGATAAAATGTCCCTTTTGTAGCCAACATCAAATTCTGTGCCCTAATATAATATGCCATCAATACGCAAGCCAAATGCGAAAATGTGTGACTGAGGCATAAGGTTAAGTTTCTGAATGTTTAATATAATTTTGAAAGCATAAATTCTTATTCATTGAAACTTGGCCTAAAGAGTTGTCAAGTATCCCCAATCATGTGAGTAGAATTTCAGGTCACAAAGTCAAGGTCAAAGGTCTTTTCAGGTCAACAAACTTACTAACTTAGACTATGTTGTGGAATCATCAAAAACTTAACCTGAGGTTAAGTTTTTTAATTTTGTATATAATTTTGAAAGTATAAGTTCTTATTTAATGAAACTTGGACTAAAGGGGTTATCAAGTATCCCCAATCATGTGAGTAGAATTAAAGGTCACTAAGGTCAGAGGTCATTTCAGGTCAACAAACTTAGTCTATCAGCGTGTTCCTATTAGTTATACTGAAATTATCCGGTTAATATGTTTTCTAGAAAATGGCGTATAATACCAGGGAATGGACAGTGTCTATCTACATGTAAGCGTATTATCCGGATATAAATACACTGCTCCGATTTAGGTCATTGCAAAGTATTGTGGGACTGCTAGGTCAACCTGGGATGTTAGTGTTGGGATCAAATATTCTGATCAAGTGATCAATCTGATTTTCGGTTTCTCTCCGTTATGTGCACTCCATTGGAACGGCATGAGTTTCTACTTACGTTATTCAGTTAGCTTTCCCTGAATTATCTTTCTAAAAGAAGGATAATTTTGCCCATGAACGCATCACAGCTCTCACGGCCATTATCCAGATAATAGCGGAAAAGGTCAGTTTCTATTAGGCAAAATGTACCCCTTATCGGCCATTAACCGGATAATGGCTTTTAATAGAAACACATTGTATGTTGTAGCATTTTGAATTTTTATCATAATTTTGAAATTATACATTCCTATTCCATGAAACTTGAACATAAGGCACTAAATGACATCATTTATATGCCAAAGACCAACCTGTGGTTGAAATTGGTATGCTTCTTTTACCCTGTATTTACATTTGTGTACCAACCGCAATTTATGTATGATCAAACAGAATTCCCATCTGTTTCCATCACACTCCCTCTTTCAAATCATTGAATGCTAAAAAACACAGAGAAATGAAATACAGGTTCATGAACATTATGAAAGTATCTCAATAATCGTAAATTATGGTACGTAGTATTTGTAGGAGGCTATAAACAGACAGAAAAGGTACTGTTTGCTTTGTATGATGACATTGTTACTGGTTTTTTGATGCTATTATTGAAGGGTAAATACAGCATTCCAGTGTTTCCGAGAGATCCTTCACGATGGAGGTATCAGGGGTCTATGGAAAGGTTGGGTGCCTAATGTACAGAGAGCAGCACTCGTCAACATGGGAGGTGAGACTATTCTATGTCAACCCTGATATGAATTAAAGTACAAGTCCACTCCAAAAATAACTTACTTTCAATAGAAGCAGAAAATCAGACAAACCAATCCAAAAAAAAATTGAGCAAAATCGGATAACTTATAAGAAAGTTATGAATTTTTGAGAAAGTATGTAACTTTCATAACTTTCTTATTAGATATCCAATTTTGCTCAAACTTTTTTTGATTGGTTTGTCTGATTTTTCTGCTTCTATTTAAAGTACTGGTAAGTTATTTTTGGAAGGAACTTGGTCTTTATGCTATGTTCACACCGACGCCGAATTGATGGCGCATTAAATCGGCGAGCAAAGCGGCGGCAAAGCGTAACAAAGCTTAATTAAAGCGTAAAGACCGTAATAGAGCGTGAGAAAGCTTTAAACAATTCGGGACATTCGGCTAGAGCGCCAAAAAATGTTAAACTGTTTAAAAATTTGAGGCGATCTGTCACGAATTGCGTAAAGCGGGGAGAGCGTATTAAAGCTTATCAAAGCGTCACAAAGCTTATCAAAGTTTTGCTCAAAGCGTAGGAAAGCTTAATAGAGTTTAAATTTTTGGCGCTCCTGCCGATTGTCCCGAATTGCTCAAAGCTTTCTCACGCTCTATTACGGTCTTTACGCTTTAATTAAGCTTTGTTACGCTTTGCCGCCGCTTTGCTCGCCGATTTAATGCGCCATCAATTCGGCGTCGGTGTGAACTTAGCATAACATATCTCAAGAGATCGTGAGATTTTTTGAAAAAATGACGCCGAATTGATCGCCGATTTAAAGTGCGACATTCGGCGTCGGTGTGAACTAGGCATTAAGGTTAACCCATCCAGGACAAGAGCTTATATTTTGTAGTTTGTCTCCGTCAATTTTGATTTAGAGGCTTAGAGCCCTTCAAAATGTGTATGAGTAGATATACAAATATGTCTGCACCCTGTATCTATTTTTATCATGTTATCATATACGGCACTTGACACCAGGAATTTGGAAATAAGGATTGAATTCCATAGAAATCAAACTCTTTACGCTTTAATTAAGCTTTGTTACGCTTTGCCGCCGCTTTGCTCGCCGATTTAATGCGCCATCAATTTGGCGTCGGTGTGAACATAGCATAACAAAAATTTGGCAATAAGTAAATTTTTGTCAGTTAATGTCAATGTTTCTTTTAATTTTAGACACAAGTTTGTATTAGAATAATGTAGCAGTAGAAGGAAATTACCAGTATTCTCAATTTAATTAAATGATGATAGAAACCATCTTTATCAATGTTTATTTCAGACTTAACAACATATGACACTGTAAAGCACCTTCTTCTAAATCACACCACTCTTAGAGATAACTATGTCACGCATGGTCTATCAAGGTAGGTACTGGTAGGTTAATGTAAATGTAGAGATAACAAAAATAAATTTAGGGGACTTTTACTCTGACAAGATGTATGTGTTGAGCTGTTCATGGCACTTTTGTAACCAATGATGGGTCCATTTGTTTGTTTTCCTGTATTGAAGACTTCTTACATGCTGACTTTGTTCTGCTGCATTTTTAGTTTGTGCAGATACGCTTACATGTAGGTAGTACCTTGACTATAAATGGAGATATAAAGCTTTCATTCTGTCAGGGAAAATATGAATACCTGTAAGTTATAAGAATAACCTTGGTAAACTGCGATAGGCGGATGTGAAAAGTATTTTTTCAACAATTATGATTTCACTTTCAACAACTCAACGTATTCCACCATTTCCCTCTGTCACTTAGTGTAATTTGACTACCGTAAGCTTAAAGAGAAGGTTGAGTTCTGGGAAGAGGTGAAAATTTTTTTATGAGCGTTATCATTCTTATTATGCAAGTGTGGAAGAACATCAGATAAGACATGTTCCCTGAAAAGCATGGCTCTTCAAATGCCTTCATATTCTAAATATGTCATGTAACATCGTAAAACTCGGGGGGTAGGATTTTTACGCCACGTGTTCGTGTAGTCCCATATACATCTTTCTGTGTACAGTGTTTGTAACTGTACCAAGACTTGGCCAAATTTCTTATAATTTTGATGATTCCAGAACCTTGCAATACACACAAATTCTTATATGCTAGATGATCAACCTTTTCTGTTTGATACCACACCGTTTCTTTCACAATGCAATCGCATGACCAGAACTCAACTTCATCTTTAAATTTCCTCGAATTTTCCTTCAGTAAAATCAATTTTTGTACCAAACTATTCACAACTTGTTATTTACACTTCCTATTTACAATTCCTATTTTTATGCCTCCGTTACAAAGTTTTCAGGTTGTCCGTACGTCCCGTTCTCGTGATCGCGTTATCTCAAGAACCGATTGATGGATTCCTGAATTGATTAGATTTTGGGGTCATGAGGCCAGAGGTCACAGGGCTCATTATGTATGCAAAAACAGCTTGTGATCGCGTTATCTCAAGAACCAATTGATGGATTCCTATTACCTGCCAAACCTAGGTCATGTATGTATCTTCCAGAGCAAATGAACTGATTTGATTCTAGGGTCATGAGGTCAAAGATTAAATGGTCTTAAATGTATCTGAGAACCTGTAAATGGATTACAATCAAACTTGAATTTTAAAAATTGCTCCTGTTTTGGTTGTAAAATCGCTCTATGGCGGAGGCATCATTTCCGACTGGTGGAGTCGAAGTTCCATCTAGTTTTTTTTTGCATTCCGAACAGATTTAACTTATGCATAGTTAACTAGCTTGAGGAGAGAATGTTCTTTTTTCTTTTTTTAAACAATGTTTTGTTGAAGTGAATGATTGCTTACATGTCATATTGTTGATGCTTTCTTTGAAAATACCAGCATATGTTCAGGGCTGGTTGCTGCAATAGTGAGTACCCCAGCAGACGTTGTGAAGACGAGAATAATGAACCAGGGTACCGATACGTCAGGACGCCCTCTTCTCTACAAGTCATCTATGGATTGTTTACTCAAGTCTGTCAAGCAGGAGGGTTTTTGGTCTCTTTACAAAGGCTTCCTACCTATCTGGGCAAGAATGGTATGTGTGTTGATATGTCTTTTTTATTGCTGGTATCCCCCTTTTATTCCTTTGTGTTAGCTATTCACCTTAATATCCAGTTGTCTCAGAGTCTCTCTTAAAATGTAATCTCCTTGTCCTTTATGCTTCCTCTCATTTTTTAGTTCTCTCTCTCTCTTATTTAAAGTTATTTATTGTGAGAACATGTATTTCCAATGTTTTTTATGCTCTCTTGAGATTTTCTTTCCTTTCCCGTTCTTGCTACTCTTGTCTTTCCCCCTTCATTTGCACACACACACACAACACTTTCTTTCACTGCCTCCCTCTGTCTAACTCTATAAATCTCTTTTCATATTCATCACCATTATCCCCTATCCTGCTTCCTCTTTGTGTGTTATCCCACATTAAGTTGACACACCAATTATAGCATTACCAATTTGCAAAAGTTTTTTGTTCCTTCTAATATAAAGAACCATCTATTTTCATGACATTCCAAACAAACAGGCTCCATGGTCATTAACATTCTGGATATCATATGAGGAGATCAGAAAACTGGCGGGAACAGCAAGTTTCTAGCCAGAGAGAGAGGCCCCTGCCTCTAAACAAGCTATACAGACTTGATGTCAACAAGTATTAACCTGCAATACTCTACACCGTCCGTGCCAAATTATTGAAGATGCAACATCGTTCCCTCTCTCTCTATCTAGTAAGGAGAGACGTGTGAATGGTGCAACAAGTGCACCCTTATAAAATTGATTTTTACTATAGTGTATCTGTGTGTATCTTAACGACGTAAATTAGTGATCCAACATTTGCTCCTTAGCTCCAGTTATTCTGTTTCAGATACTGGATTAAGGTTTTGCTGGGTTGCAGGTTGGGGTTCAATTAAAAGGAAATTCCGGCCCATTTGCAAACTGATTTGAATTGATAGAGAAAAATTCAACAAATATAACTCTGACAATTTCATCAAAATTGTATTAAAAAAATAAAAAAAGGTATTGAATTTTAAAATTGTACATAATTTCATGAAACAGCCTGTACGCAAATCCATAAACATGGCTTGAGGATTGAATCTGCCATTGTGATCATTGTGTATGTGAACAATTTGTGTGTGACTGAAATATTTTATTGAGCTAGAGTGCTAAATTTTCTCTTGTGAGTGCTAAATCCAGCATCAGTACATTATGGTCATGTGTGTGTGTGTAATTGGGTTTTTACAGACGTGTATCAATCAGATATGATTATTTACGTCTGGGGACCGACCTTTAAACGTCACCATCCGAAAGACGTGACTCAGTTTCGAACCTGCGTCCTCGTCATGACACGGAAGATGTTTTATAAAGTACTGTCCATGTACTAAGTGAGTCTTGCACTCTGCATCTCTCTTTGAATAGAGACATATGTGCATGACGGTATGTTTAATTTGTTCTTTTACTTGATGGAATGCAGACATACAGTACATTTGAGTGATTTGCTGACTTGTTAATATTTGCTTTATCTGTAACTGGTGATAGAGATGGTTAAAAAACAATCTCAATCATTTATTTTTAGTAATAACAACAAGGTCATTCACATGGACATTCACATGGACTTTCACAGCTGACATGAATTCATGAAATTACCAAAAACTATTATAGTTCATTATTTTGTGAAAGGTAATACAAAGTTTTGGTATGGCTTCATGAATTTGGTTCAAATGAACATATTGGAAGCATATGCGATCATACAATATTCAGTGATCATTGTCGCGGATGAAATTGTAAATAATGAACTCTATATGTTGTATAGATCCCTCTCAAGGTCAAGATATTAATTAAGCTTTAAAACTATGTTTCTTGGCTATTCCCGTTTTTGTATCGCAACTGCATATTCTGAGAGTTTCATGGTCACAGCTACCATTACTTGGCTGTATAGGCGCTATTTGAAATATTTAATATTCAATTTTTCTCAAAAGCAGAAGTGTTTTAGGGGCTAAATTTTCTAGTGCTTTCATCCTAAGGTGCATCCAAATATATCAAAATTTAAAAGAATCGCTATCCGGCCATTTTCAAAATTTCCCTTTAATATTTTGTCAGAATAAAGTTACTCTTTATTTTGTAGAATTAGTTGATGTATTGTTTAAGAACAGTATCTAGCCTTGGCCCCGTCTAAGGAAATATAAACATGTGCAAGCATGGTTTATATGAACTACCGGTAGTATTAAAGGAGCAACTGGGAAAGACATGTATGAATTGCCCTTCACCCAATGATTCCATACGATTGACTGAAATAATTTGTACAATAATTAACCCTAAAAAGGCCGGGCTATTGGAGGTCTTAGTACGGGGGGGGTTTAGGAATTTAGGAATTTGTTTAATATGTTTTGTACACAAATCACAAAAATGAGCGATTTTCTGGGTGACATGCAAAGACAAAAGATCACAAGACCTTGTAACTGTAGGTCCAATTTTTATTTTTTTTAAAGATGCGCAAGACTCGAAAGAAAAAAGTCAGAGAGCGGCAGGGCGCCATCCATATGCATTCCCGAGCAATCGAAAAAACCGGCCTTACAAGGGTTAAGACTCCTTTTTTTAGCGGTTTTATTATCCCCTGAGGTGATATAGTAAACGCTGCCGTCCGTAACAAATTTGGTTTCCGATCAATAACTTCAGTAATGTTTGACGGATTTTAATGAAATTTGATATGAAGGTACATGGTATCAAAACACAGCCTAAGTTCAATTTCTGAGTATGTAGGTCAAAGGTCATAGCTCATTAAATATGCGAATCTAGTTTCCGATCCGTAACTTTAGTATTGTTTGACGGATTTTAATGAAATTTAAAGGTAAAGACCAGTAATGGTCATGCGATTGCATTGTGAAAGAAACGTTGTGGAATCGATCAGAAAAGGTTGATCATCTAGCATCTGCAAGGTTCTGGAATCATCAAAATGATAAGAAATTTGGCCCATTCTTCGTCAAGTTACAAGCACTATACACAGAAAGATGTATATGGGACTACCCTATATCTCTCACACGACCATGATGGAAACAAATTTACCAAATATATGAATTAGTAGGCGGTTTCCCGGCAAATTTTTTATCATCATGTATTAGTCAAAACATATTCTTTCACATGATTGGTAATGAGAACTTCCATTTCATTTTTTGAAATTGGGGCGTTGCCAATACTGGTCTTTACCTTTAATATGAAGGTACATGGTATCAAAATACATGTACAGCCCAAGTTCGTTTTCTGAGTATGTAGGTCAATAGTGAAAGGTCATAGCTCATTGTATATGTGAAAATGTGGTAACTTCCTTGCCTAGTAATATAATAGTATAATCCAATGGAGCTATATAGGCCATTTGTACCCTGCGAGGGGATGCTATGCTTTGTTTGTGTTTGGATTTAGTCATTTATTTCAAAGGATGATATAAAGAACCAACATCATATTCAACACATCTCGCAGAATTGCCCAGAGGCGGAGTTTTAAGTTATGAAAATCGTAATTAAATGTTGTTACGGCATGTGTGTGATGTGTAGACTCTTAAAGATTTAATTGCCTAATGTGTCCAAATTATTTGATTCAATTTATATTAAGATCTTATATTACATGAATATATGAAAATAAAGAGTTTATAATTTACTATTTTTATTGTTTTAATTTGTATTTTTTCATCCTGAGTGGTGTACACATTTACATTATTACATCAATTGAAAAATTACCAAGCTTTGGTTTAATACGAGCACTGTCCTGCACAAAGAAGCGTGTGTGACGACTCTGAATTTATTAGATTTACAGTGATTTGAGCTTCAATAACAAAATACATGTACCAAATTAAAAATGAAAATTCTTTCACTAGAAAGCTACTTTCAACCCATTCCCATCCTTCAGACATCACTTTACATCGATTTGGAATATTTTTCATAATTAACTCCTATGTTTACATGATGCAGAAGGTATCAAATTGGCAGCAAAAACTCATAGATACTCAATTATTTACGATTCAATGTTTTGTATTAAGGTTCATTATTCTTATATCTGGATATACAAAGGTAAAGGCTTTACTTTTCAATTCTGTGCCATATTTCCCTCCTATATTTCCATCAACCTTTTGCACATAATATGTGTCAGAAATCACACAGCACTATCACTATAAGTTTGCAAGCCTTGTGCAAACCTCTTCATAGAGTGTCATTGTCTATGTCCACATTAACATCCTATGGTAAGATGTTATATAACACTCCACCCAGGTGAGGTACATGTACCTGTTGGGATTATTCCTTGAAATGTACAGTGTGCTAATAACTCTGCCAGAGCTATGTGTTAAGCCAGAGTAATAACTTCCCAAACTCTTTGGAAGCACATAGGAATGTTTCACCATTTAATGATTTAAACTTGACAAGAAACAGATTATTATCATTATTACAAAGAAGGTCGACCTTCTTAGCTACATGACGGCAACGCCAATTTGATGACTTTTAATAAGTCAAAATAAGTGATGGCATAACATTACCGGTACATTAATCATGGGAAGCTGGTTCATAATTTCTTCTTTATCAGTTCACCCATATGATTTATTTTCATGTGCATAATCAAAATAATTAAAAATTTTGATAAAAATCGTCTCTTTCAAAATCATAACAAACTTAATAATATCAACCCTATTTTCTTGACTGTTTTCTTAATCTCTTGTTGTAAGGACTTGGTGTGGTCTTCTTGGGGGATTTCCCTGCACCTTCAACAGGTTTGAGGGTTGATTTCCTCTTGGAACCTCTCCCTGGTGTTGCTGAGGCCTGTGATGCAAACAAAAAAAGGTCAATGTTTAACTTGAGATTACCATCAATCTTAACAAAAAGCAGATTTGACAAAAGACTTAACTCCGTTTCGTTGACAATCAGCCATGCATGAAGACTCTCGTCTACGGCTGATTGTCAACGAAACAGAGTTAAGTCTTTTGTTAATTTCGTTTATTGATACGGCAGGCAGCCAGTGAAAACGAATTCGTTTAATAAAATTATGGAAATGCAAGCACTACTTTAAACAAACAGAACTTTGTCATTCCTCGCTCATTTTTCCTGGTTGAGGTGTCATATGAAAGGGCAGAAACTCAACTTTCTAGAAATGTGAATTTTTCTTCGAAATTCAGATACCACCCGCCAAATGTCTTTTTGGTTTCCTTCCTTCAAATTGCTTTTAATCACTCATGCGTGAAATATGCATTATCTGAGTAGCATCACATGAAAGAGGAGACTTAAGCTTTCCAAATATGTATCATTCATTAATTATAGTTGTGATTAAGTTATGACAGAACATCGATACTTCTCGGTTTCGTTTTTTCTGGGATGCACTGTATTACAAATGATTCTGATGTGAACTAGTTTGAAAATCTGCAGTACCAAAGGTCATCAGAAGGGGGTAGGGGAGATATGATAGATATTTTAAACCTTCGCATTAAAAACAATGAACACAATGAATCAAGCATAACAACTAATAAGTAACAAGGGAAACACTCTCGGCGGTCTCGCCTGCATTACGCATTTCGATATGATGAAAAATTGAGGTTGGGACATTATTTATAGGCAGGGTGGCCCATTAAATCCTTTTTAATATAATCAGCAGTTTGAAGTGAATATTGACCAAGAATCAGAAGAATTATTTACTATTATTTGTACCATGATTGATATTTAACTTTCATGAAATATGAACAAATAACAAAAATTCATTTATTAATTCTCAGTTGTGAAAAACATAATCCCGAAATGACCTGAAGTGACCTTTGACTTGACTTTGTGACCTGGAATTTCTGTCAGATGATTTGTGATACTTGATAACCCTTAGGTACAAGTTTCATGGAATTTGAACAAACACTTGAAATTATGCTAAAAATTCAAATTCTTGATGTTGATGCCACAACATAGTCTAAGTTTGTTGACCTGAAATGAACTTTGACCTCGACTTAGTGACCTAAAATTCTACTCACGTGCTTGGGGATACTTGATAACCCTTTAGTTTAAGTTTCATTGAATAAGAACTTAAAATTTCAAAATTATATTAAAAATGCAAAAACTACAGTGGATAAAGATTTTGATGTTGACACCGCCGCCATCACCGGAAAAGCGGGGCCTTTGTCTCGCTTTTGCTATGCAGGCAAGACAAAAATGCTACAGGGCCCCTATATCTTCAAGACTGACATTTGAGCCACGGTATTAATTCTATTTTACAAGAAATTTTATAATGGAAATGGATTCTCCTTTCATTATTGGGTATGATCAGCTGTTAAATGGATATAAGAATGTCTTGTACAAACCTTTTCTTTTGAAACCTGCAAAGTTTCTTCTTTCACTGGGCTAGGAGGTTCCTCCTTCTTCTCATCATCATTACCATGCCTATCCTTTCTCAAAGTCTTTTTCACAGAACTAGTCCTTGATTTCTCTTCCTTCTTCCCCGACTTTCTTGAAGGTCTTGACTGGTTTTCTTTCTCCTCATCACAGTCCTGAACAGCATTTTTTTCCTGTGAAGCAACCTTTTTCATCTCACCATTCCTTTTCAAAGATGGAAACCTCTCCAACTCTTCCACCTCCTCACCATTATCATCATCTGAATCTCTTGTCACGTGGGTTTCACAGGACTTAGAATTGGACCATTCATGTTTGCTTTTCCTTTTCACAATCCTTGATGACTCTTCCTCCACATCCTTACAAACCACTTCCTCCTCCTCATCTTTATCACCGCCATCCTGATCATCACTGCTATCATCATCATTCTCCTGGGTAATGTCTCCTATTTTGTCCAGGCAGAAGTCTTCCATTCCCATGGTTCCATCAGACATGGTGGCTTCCAGTTCACCTGTAAGCCTGGAAGAGGAAAATAATGTAGACATGTATGTAATGTATGTGATTAATAATGCAAGAATAATAGAAATGGGTACAATGTAAGCAGATGGAAGAAGAAGTAACTGAGTACACTATCGGCTGATTTTGCAACCTATCCATTAATATGAGAGGTATACAGCTGATATGCACAAAAACTTATGTGGAAAGGATTTAGTAGTGGTTCTTGTATAGCATGATGGCACTTCAGTACCAGGGGCCCATTTCTCAAAATCGTCTAAATCAGTGCTAGTATTAAAGGAATCATGTAACAATGCTGAGATGCATGGCCTTATGTGTTATCAGTGTCTGTGATATGGTGTAATATTGAAGCCCTAAAAAAAATTGTGCTTCAAAATTTCAAGTTCATGTTCAAGTTTTATTTCCACACCTGATTAAAAAAGACACAAGTGTCATTTATATGCATATAAATATATACACATTAACAAATGTTAAAATGAAACATTTTCAATTTAAATCATAATGTGGTGGGAAAAAACAAAGGCCAATGGCCTATCAAGGTTATTCCCAAAGATAATACAATTTACATAAGAAATTTCTTAAATTTACTAAAAACGAGATAGAAATAGAGGGATTAAAATAACACAAAGCATCAATAAACAGAACTAAACCGGACAAATCCATTACAAAAAACAGAAAAGGCATTTACCGTATGTAAAAAATAATCGTAATTAAAGATATTCATTTACAAGATATTTCTTAAAGTGCGGGTTCATAGAAAATCACAAATATGGCAAATAGCGTATCACTAGAAACTGGTAAGCTAACAGATGGCCATCATGCAAGTTTCAGGTCAACTACATATCGGGTGATTTATAAAAATACAAATAAAACAACCTCCATAGCATCTGGGATATGCGAGAGATTCGCCGGAAAAATAATGATGTTTTAATGCCGTCACAATATGAACCAACCCTGCCCAAGCAGACGACATCCCATAAAGAATGAACATAATAGACCAGTTCACGGTTAGCAGATGGCTGCAACGACCCCGAATATCCACAGATCTTCAAAACATGAAGAGGTCCCACTTTGTACATTTTGAAATAATCACTCCTACAGCGATGGAGATGCTACATACTTAGCCTTTGTTTCCCCTTTTCAAAAGAATACTTCCACCTGTGTATCATGGAGTGCTCTGCTTGTGCATTAAAGAATAATGATTACATAACTTTCATGAGCACGTATCCAGTATTCCGTCTCCGTGTATTTCACAATTTGTTCTGCAATGACCTTTATCTACTCATGCTCAGACTGCAACCGTGAACTGGCTTATTGCAATGCTTTTATTTCTCAAATTACAATGAGTTTAATGTATATAAATGTGATGGAATTTTACACCATTCAAAAAGGGATATGACCCCCATTCTGATAACTGAATTCTTTTGTTTGTAAATACACAGGATAGGGGTTAATGAACAATCAAAGAAACCACAATTTCAAATTAAAAAACCTCTGAAATGATAGCATGGACGTCATTTGTCCCCTCTTGAAACGCCGAGCATGCCGCTTTGTATGCAGATGAAAATACAATGGCGTCTTATTTTGTTTACAAGCGACGGATTCCTTTTTATTTTATCCATGCATTTTTCATCAAAATAATACCATGCACGGGGTTTAGAGTGAGGCTGTAGCGCCCTACTTTTGCGCTACTGTATTTGTTAGCTTATCATTCGTGCATAACTTAATTGTGTTTTCCAAAATTCCTAATTTGAATTCTTTGCTAGATAATTGCTTTTGTCTGTTAAACATTCGTACTTTTGATAATGATTTGCTGTTCTGATTGTACTTTATTATGAATGTATTTGTAACTCTCATTTTGCTTGGATTGTCTCACAATGTCTCATTTGTTATTGTAAACAAACACATTTTCTCGAATTTGCCATTAATTTTGTTCTTCGAGCGTCTTCTAGGACTTTCTCAATCCTCGCGCTGATTGGTCCTCACCTCCGCTTCGCCAACCTCGCTTTCTTATTGGTTCAGCGCTCCGCCGAATTCTCAGCTTTGCGCGTCGCTTTTCCTTTCAAGCTTCACTCCCGCTTTCACCTTGGTCGAGTCAACACCTACTCCCGTTTCATCTCAGGATCTACCTACGGTCGAGTCCGCATCTATATCCAGCACGATCATGTTGCTGCCTGACTTTTGACTTTTATTCATTCTCGATCATCTGTTCGGCGATTCACTGCCACGAACATACGAATTTGATCTTGTTGCTGTCATGAACTTTTCGTTATTCAACTTCTCCCAGCCTGCCCGACTCACCGCAGCTGGTCGACTGATTTATGTCATCATGAGTTTGTTATCTTCACCCAGCCTGCCCGACTCACCGCAGCTGGTCGTTGGTTACGTTTTCAACTTCATGAACTTTTCGTTATTCATCTTCTCCCAGCCTGCCCGACTCACCGCAGCTGGTCGACTTGATTCCTGATTTCTTCCATGCTGTCTTCGAACTTTACCTCCGTTCGGCTCTTCAGCCCCGACTTCAACGGAGCGTCGCAAGTCTCCGAGATGTCATCATTCCTCGTGATCTCCCTTCTGGTTTCTCGTTCATCTTTTCGCTCTTCGATTATTTCTTCACGTCCTGATCACTCGTCCTCCTAGTCTTCGACTTCTGTCGCGATCGCCGCACCTTCCCGCGCACGATATTTCGCGACATCCGATTTACAGACTTTGGACTTTAGTTTTGGACTTTGAACTCTGTTTTAACTTTTACTTCATTGCTAGTCACGTGACACGTAAGCAATTTTATTATTATATTTCGATGATCTAACTTGTTACACTATTCGCTCTGCATGCTCACACTTGGCATGTTACGCACCTCTGCCATTTCATTCATGTAACTCGATTCTTTTTATTACTGTCTGACATTGTGCCGTCAAGATTCAGAGCTATTCATTTGTTTGTTATTTATAATAAAATTGGAGTAAAAATGGAATACAATTTTGTCTGGTGTTTTTGTCACGTCATTGACGTTGCCGGAATATTTACGCAGCCTATTCTAACCTTTTCATTTTCATCAAACACTGGACATTTATCTCATGACACATTTCATTAATATTCTAAATTGGTGACCCCGACAAACGGATTTCCGACGGTTCTGTTCTTGACGGCATAAATCAGATCGAACAATCTTTGCATTTCAGATTTTGTATTGTGTAACTGTAAATCTTTGCATGCAGATATTACCTTTGACCTATAGGGTCTAGACTCTAGTCTACTTATACTATAGATCTAGACCTAGTTATTGATCTTTGTCCGATATTGATAATTGTGCATTGTTTGTAGGCAACGTTAATTGGTCAGCTAAATTTTCTGACTGCGTTAATATTCTTAACTTAGGTCTAGGATATGTTAGGCTTTATGCTTATCGCCTCTCAGCTATTCTTAAATTCACAGTTTCGATTCTGGTAGGGGAGTAAATGTAGCGCCCTACTTTTGCGCTACTGTATTTGTTAGCTCTCGTATCATTCGTGCATAACTTAATTGTGTTTTCCAAAATTCCTAATTTGAATTCTTTGCTAGATAATTGCTTTTGTCTGTTAAACATTCGTACTTTTGATAATGATTTGCTGTTCTGATTGTACTTTATTATGAATGTATTTGTAACTCTCATTTTGCTTGTATTGTCTCACAATGTCTCATTTGTTATTGTAAACAAACACATTTTTCTCGAATTTGCCATTAATTTTGTTCTTCGAGCGTCTTCTAGGACTTTCTCAATCCTCGCGCTGATTGGTCCTCACCTCCGCTTCGCCAACCTCGCTTTCTTATTGGTTCAGCGCTCCGCCGAATTCTCAGCTTTGCGTGTCGCTTTTCCTTTTTATTTATTTATTTATTTTATTTATTTCTGATCTTTTGACAGGGTAGCCCATTCACCAGCAAGTAGTGGTCTTCCATGGGGCCCTGAATGAACATATTTACATCGTTTATAACATTTATACAGAACAGTTACAAAAATAATACTCGTTTGCAAAATTAACATATATCATTAACCTAGTAAGCAGTAATGTCAATAGGAAAATATTAATTAAGTCGCAATTATGTGAATAAGACATGTAAATATTACAGAACATGCACGTAGTGTATGTACGGCTGAGCCATTCACAAATTACAACTTTGTTTAAACAATCTCTTAAATGAATTGACAGAGGAAGCCGTTCTCAACGAATTATCTAGCTTATTCCATTCAAATATGGAAGAAACAATTGGGCTACACTTATAACAATCAGTGTGAAATCTAGGCACACGTAAACATCCACTGTCTATTTGCCTTGTATGATGCTCATGTACATCATTAGGATTGATTAAGCCTACCTGAAGGTAAGAGGGTGCTAAGTTATGAACGCATTTATATATCATCATAACGCGACTTAACTCAAACCGCTTGTCTAGTGTCATCCATTTAAGACTTGTGAACAAATCAGCCGACGGTGTGTCATATGTCTTGTTCAATATTATTCTTGCGGCCCTCTTTTGAATTTTTTGCAGCTTAGTTGTATGAGAATGAAATCGGTTCGACCATACAACAGAGCAGTAATCTAATCGTGGCAACACTAGACTGTTATAAAGTAACTTTAAGGATTTTTGAGGCAAAAAACTCTTTGCTCTCTTTATCATGCTAATGTTTTTCTGGGTAAGTTTACTTACGTTTTCGATTTGTTTAGACCATTTCAATTCTTCATCTATCAAAAGTCCTAAGCATTTGGTGAATTGAACTCTTTTGATCAAATTGCCGTTTAATGAAATGGTGAAAGATTCAATTTTCTTGAGATTAGCAGGAGAGCCTATTAACATGACACAAGTTTTTTCAGTGTTAAGAACAAGACGATTTTCCTTTATCCATGCCATGACTCTGTTTAACGCAACAGTTAATTTTTCTTCCACAACAGTTGCATCATTTGCACTGACGGTAAGTGTCGTATCGTCAGCATACATATCTATGATACCTTCAGGAGTACATTCAGGTAGACTATTAACATATATTGAAAATAAAAGGGGACCAAGAATTGAACCTTGTGGCACACCTAATTTGATGGTTGATGGATGCGACTTGGCTCCTTTGAATTGGGTCACTTGTTGTCGATCCCCTAAATATGATTTGAACCAATAAATAGTCCTATTACTACAACCTATACAAGCTAGTTTATGTAGAAGTAGCTCATGGTCAACAGTATCAAAAGCCTTACGAAGATCTATGAAGGCAACTCCAGAAATTTCTTTGTTATCAATATTCAACGACCATTGATTTACAAGTTTTGCAAGGGCAGTAGCTGTTGAATGTTTAGGTCTAAAACCAGACTGATTAGGGTGTAATAATTTATTCACGTCCAAGAATTCACTGAGTTGTTGGTGGAAGGCCCTTTCTATAATTTTACTCACGATAGGTAATATCGAAATGGGACGGTAATTATTCAAAGAAGAAATATCTCCAGATTTGAATATTGGTACTACCCGAGCCTTTTTCCATTCACGTGGAACAACTCCTGTAGACAGGGATTTGTTAATGATATCACAAAGAGACTCTGCGATAACATTCTTCGTCATCTTTAAAAGTTTACAGCTGATGTGATCTTCACCAGTTGCTTTATCTATACTCAGATTATCAATCTGTTTCAATACAAAATCCTCAGTAATCAAATTCAAATTAAATTGCGAATGAGTTGGACCAATATTATTGTCCTCGTCTACTCTCAGTTGAGACTTATTCCTTCGCAGGTCCTTTGTAATCTTAGTAGCATTAGAAATGAAAAAGTCATTAAAAGCTTCAGCAATATTTGCATTGTCTGACACATTAGCACCATCAACATTTATGCTATTGGGAGATATAGGTAATGACTTAGGCACAAGGTTTCTCAAACATCTCCACATTTGCTTACTATTGTTATGATTTTGCGAGATCTGGTCTGCATTATATTCTCTTTTTCTTTTCCTCATGAGATGAATAACTGTATTCTTTAGATATTTGTAGGTGTCCCAAAGATCATCACTTTTGTTAGCTTTAGCAGCTTTGAGAACTTTATCACGTTCCGTCATAAGCTTAACAATCTCGTCAGATATCCATGGACATGCCTTTTTTCTTATCCGCTTTTTACATACTGGTATGTGCTTGTTGATTATATTATTGAATAGAGTCAACCACATATCCCACGCAACATCAACATTATCTATATCTTTTATGACCTGCCAAGGAGTACTTCTCAATTCAAGCTTCACTCCCGCTTTCACCTTGGTCGAGTCAACACCTACTCCCGTTTCATCTCAGGATCTACCTACGGTCGAGTCCGCATCTATATCCAGCACGATCATGTTGCTGCCTGACTTTTGACTTTTATTCATTCTCGATCATCTGTTCGGCGATTCACTGCCACGAACATACGAATTTGATCTTGTTGCTGTCATGAACTTTTCGTTATTCAACTTCTCCCAGCCTGCCCGACTCACCGCAGCTGGTCGACAGATTTATGTCATCATGAGTTTGTTATCTTCACCCAGCCTGCCCGACTCACCGCAGCTGGTCGTTGGTTACGTTTTCAACTTCATGAACTTTTCGTTATTCATCTTCTCCCAGCCTGCCCGACTCACCGCAGCTGGTCGACTTGATTCCTGATTTCTTCATCGCTGTCTTCGAACTTTACCTCCGTTCGGCTCTTCAGCCCCGACTTCAACGGAGCGTCGCAAGTCTCCGAGATGTCATCATTCCTCGTGATCTCCCTTCTGGTTTCTCGTTCATCTTTTCGCTCTTCGATTATTTCTTCACGTCCTGATCACTCGTCCTCCTAGTCTTCGACTTCTGTCGCGATCGCCGCACCTTCCCGCGCACGATATTTGGCGACATCCGATTTACAGACTTTGGACTTTAGTTTTGGACTTTGAACTCTGTTTTAACTTTTACTTCATTGCTAGTCACGTGACACGTAAGCAATTTTATTATTATATTTCGATGATCTAACTTGTTACACTATTCGCTCTGCATGCTCACACTTGGCATGTTACGCACCTCTGCCATTTCATTCATGTAACTCGATTCTTTTTATTACTGTCTGACATTGTGCCGTCAAGATTCAGAGCTATTCATTTGTTTGTTATTTATAATAAAATTGGAGTAAAAATGGAATACAATTTTGTCTGGTGTTTTTGTCACGTCATTGACGTTGCCGGAATATTTACGCAGCCTATTCTAACCTTTTCATTTTCATCAAACACTGGACATTTATCTCATGACACATTTCATTAATATTCTAAAAGGCAATAGATTAAACATTTCGCCTGAGGGTATTGAAGTAAGAGAAATAACTGAAGAAAAGATGACAAAACAGGCACTGAAATTGTGTGAGATATCATGGGATATCGTCCGCTTGTGCACATCAAGTTCAACATGTGACGTCATATCTCAGCAGCGACCGGGGAGCTTTTCAGGCGCTATGTCGGGGCTTTTTTTTCTAAGCGTTTTGTTATTGTTAATAATTATTACTTTGAATGTTTCCAAGCATTGGCTTTTGAAAACCTTGGCCAATCAAAGTGTCACCTTTGCAATAATGACATTAAAGTTAATTTTTTAAATCAATGAACCTTCTCTTTAAGTTTTCTTTTGAAAATTGATATTGTTCGGCATATTTGGAGTTCTTGAGGCAGTTTGTTCCATAATTTTGGTCCGGCATAAATAATTGTTGTTCATGAGAAATCATAAGTAAACATTGGCAGGTGGAAAAGATTTGATTGACGAATTTCATAATAAGTCACATTTCTATTACAAATAAAACAATCATCTAGAAACTTTGGAAGTATATTTTTAGAGTAAGAAAACATAAAGATACAAATCTGTTGCTTCTGTATATCATAAATTGTTAATATACTATGTGATCATAAAATGCCTTAAAAAAGTGAAAATCTTTGAGTGACTGGGTTAACATACTCATTTTCCCCAATAGACTGTAATGTTATAAAACCTGTTAAGAAAGCGAAAAATGAAATTTTGATTTCCAATAAAAAATATCTTGATCATCAGACAGGCGATCGGCTTGTAAAAGTCATGGGATTCCTGACTGACCTAAAGGTTTTAAAATTATGATTACAGCACGAGATAAATCCAGGATTTTGTTTCAGAATGCGAGGCAATGTTATCGAGTCACTTTAAAGGTACTATATCCCTTTTGCAGCCAACCTCAATTCTGTAGAACTTTGCAGGAATTAGGAATATGTCATGTACTGTATGTCCTATCTGTGAAATTTAAACATTAGCAGTGTCCTAATATTCAAATTATGCAAGGAAACCCGTTTACTTGCTAGACTTCAATGTCAGACACTATTGAGCAAGTGACTGGTTTTTTTTCTTCTTTGGTAATAACATACATAACATGAGCTGTAAAGGGTACATGAGCATTTGTCTACATCAATAACCCACTTCTTGTGATGGCCAAAATTAAACTGATTGAATCTTTGCGCAGCATAGAACGTATGACCATTCGGTACAATGGTCTGAAAATCAAGAATATTACATATTGGCTCTATAGCTCCTAAGTCGATTTGACAACTAATAGTCGTTATTTTCCCACTTGAAGACATTTTTAAGCCCCACCCTTTTTAGGGAAGTTCTAAATTAGAATTAGCTTTCAAATGCCGTTGGAATTCATCCTTTTAATTTTTTTTGGCCTGCAAATGGGACATGGTACCTTTAAGGCTACTTGTCCACTACTTTTTTCACAAAGCCCTCTTTGCCAAGATCAAGGGCAACATCCTTTCTAGGGAGTTATGACGCCTCTGTCTCTCAAAACTCTGTCATTTATTGGGCAAAAGGGTAAGAAATCCTCCAGCTATAATCTATCTGAACATTCACTTAAACAGGGATTTATCCTTCTTTATATACATACATTTTATGAAAAAATGTTATATTTATATCTAAGGCTTTATTTTTGCCACTGGAATTAATTGATTTGACTTGTTTATTCCCAAATTTTCATTAAACAAATAATTTAACTAGATGGAACTTTAACTACACGCAGTCGGAAATGATGCCTCCGTCATAGAGCAATTTTACAAACCAAAACAGAAGAATTTTTTTCAAATTCAAGTTTGATTGTAATCCATTAACAGGTTCTCAGAATATTGTGATTACAAGCTATTTCTCATATATGACCCTTTGATCTTTGACCTCGGCGTGCGAGAATAGAAAGAGGAAGATGGCGGGCGTGCGGTTGGGCTCGTGAACCCTGGGAAGGTATTGTATTGGAGTGGGGTATGCGCGAATGTGACGTTTTAGTTTTCAATGGCTGCATAGTTTAGGTACACTAGCAAATAATAGGTAGATAGTTAGATACATTGATTTAATAAGGTAAATTATGAAAAAGATAGGTAAGCAAAGGGAAATGATGAAGGTACAATTTTCGACTCACTCTTGTAAGCCAGAAGCCCTTCGCATGACCTGCCAGGTGTACTGTACAAACATAGCCTGCTGTAACATCCGAGATAGACGCTGGAAGTGACGATCTAAGGGAAAGGAATATAAAAAAGGATAGATGAAGACCTTTCTAATGAATATATACATGACTGTATACACCATGAGATCAGAAAGCATAGAGCAGCAAAACCAGATCAAACAAGTGTTCTGCTATTCACAATAAGAATTCCATCGTAATTTCATCATTAAATTCTGTTAATATTTCATTCCACTTTCATCAAACAGCTTTTTCGCCAACTTTAGGTGGGCAAATCACCCTCACCCTTTTGTTTTATTTTTCCCCTGCTGGTTTCATTCCCCCTTCTTCAATACAATTTCTCCATTACCCTCATATAATTCATGTTTGCAAACATGTAGCACATAGACTGCAAAGTCAGTTGCAAAGCCAAAGCGAAATAGGATGTGGACTAATACCCCATTAATGGTAAACTCCATACACATGTACCTGTGTATGGCACGAGTCCTTCTAGAATGTCCTTCACACCGGGAAACTTGGCCAGGTCATCAGGGTCTTGAGATCGAAAGATGATACCAAGCACACACTGAGCAACGTGACAGTGTTTAGAGTTCATATTCCACGTCTGGGCAAACCTCAACACGGATTCTATCAAAGAACAGGGAAAAAAAGAGTGTGGTCAAGAAATTTTATTGGTTTTGAGAGGAAACATCTGCAAACTTGGCCAGGTCATCATGGTATTGATATCGAAGGATGATACCAAATACACAATGAGCAACGTGACAGTGCTTAGAGTTCATACAGAGATGCCAGTAGCAATTGTTTGTAGGGCCGGGAAAAAAAAGTCCCTTTACTTTAATAGCGGTGATGAACGTTAGAACACAGCTAGCTAGCTGTGCGTAATATTCGCTTAGCTTCAGCTGCCGCGCACTAGCCCTAGCTCACACAGCTACACATGTGCTGCAGCTGCAAGCATGGATCGCAAATCGCTAGCGCGATGTGTATAGCATGCGTGCCAACCTCTGGAGTTCAAAATCGACATTTTCGGAGATTGCCCCGCGACCGCTTGGAATTTTGAATTTTCGTTTCATGACTTTTTTCCCTCAAGTCTTACACACATTTTGATACCATTTTCGTCGAAATCGGATATACCTGTAAGGTGTTACATAACAATTAGTATGCACGTCATCAAATAGTGCTATAATTGCATATATTCATTTACTGTGCAAGCAGAAATGTGAATACAGGTTTAGAGTATTTCTTCCTAAGTGGGAGATATGAATTGATATCAAATTGCTTTTATATGTTTCTCAAAGTAACTTGATGTATTCCAGAACAAAAGAAAACATTAGAAATAAAAACAATAGATATAATAAGAAATAAAAAAACAATAAAATACATAAGAAAATAAATATTTGAAAATCGCATAAAATTTGCATAAATTATCATTATTAATTACATCAAAGTAACTATCTTGTGTAAGAAAAAAAGTTTCATATGAATGAGTTTCAACATTAAAAAAGTGGAGTCTGACACGTTTTCTGTAAAATGCATAAAATTAGCATTTTGCATAATTAATTAGGCTATAACGACAAAAATTTGCATATTAGGAAAAAACTAATTATACCATCTTGTTCCTTACGTAAATATCTACAAACATGCAAATTTTCGTGTTCATCAGACATTCGACGGCCGAGATCACGGGGGGGGGGGGGGGGGGGGGGGGGGGGGCCTGGGCTCAAAATAGCCCAGTACCAAATGTTGTTTTTTACACAGTACACGGATCAATGCCTCTTACAGTTCCTACATACAGAGAGAATTTTTTTTGTATGGATCATTGGTTGAATATGCATGATTTTGTCAAGACTGGTGTGTTCGATGAACCGATGAACATCCCAAAATTTCCAATGTGAGATGCTTGTAGGATTTTTTACAGGACAGAATGGGCATTTAGCCATTGAAAATGGCACACACACACAAAATACCCCCTCCCCCGAAAAAAAAACACCTATTATTATTATTAAACTAGATTGAATTCGACTGCGCGCAGTCGAAAATGATGCCTCCGTCATAGAGCAATTTTACAAACCGAAACGGAAGAAATTTTTCAAATTCAAGTTCAATTGTAATCCATTAACATGTTCTCAGAATATCGTGATTACAAGCAATTTCTCATATACATATATGACCCTTTGATCTTTGACCTCATGACCCTAAAATCTACTCAGTTCATTGGCTCTGCAAGATTTCCTGAGTTAAATAGTAATCCATCTGTCAGTTCTAATGAGAATGCGTCCACAAGCTATTTTTGCATACATAATGAGCCCATGACCTTTGATCTTATGAACCATTCATTGGCTCTGCAAGATACATAAATGATCTAAGTTTGGCAGGAATCCATCAATCTGTTCTAATGATAATACGATCACAAGCTATTTTTGCATACATAATGAGCCGCATGACCTTGACCTTTACCTCATGACCCGATCTCAATGTATGGAATTTCATAAGTTGACCTCTGTGACCCTTGACCTTTGACCTACGTGCTCCAAAATCTAATCAGCAAGCCTTTTATTAAGTCAAAGCAGATCGGGAGCCAAATATCTGAAAAAGCGGCTCCCGGTCCTTAATTTTTTTAGAGAACCGGGAGCCGTTTTCCAGGATCAGGAGCCGTTTCCAAAATTGATGAAAATATGTATTCTTTTAAATTATTTGTTAAACGTTACCTTTTATTTATACATACAGTAGTTTAATTTCTAGTTTACATTTTGAGCACTCTAATATTAAATCACTCATACCTTGGATAAATCTGTCATATGTAGTTGTTGTAGTTCATGTTTAATACTATTTTCATGCCGTTAAATGTCAAAAATTGAAAAATGTTAGGAAGGGGGGAATTAAATTATTTTTATAAAAAAAATACTTAAGAAAAACCATCTATAAAGTTTAATGGTAATTTAAATTGATATAATTTGTAATGCAAATTCTGTTTCCTTTACTTATCAGCTATTTTCTTCTAAACCGCTTAGAGGCAATTTTGCAATTTGCGGTATACAAATATCTTATTATTATTAATGCAGAGCTGCCAACCTGTCACTTTCAAAAAACATATTATTCAGCTTGAAAAAGCATATTTTAGGTGAAAAAACAGATTTTGCCTGATTTTAACGTGTTTGTTATTTAGACCTGTCACTTAAAAAAATAAAAAAATAAAAAAATAATAATAATAATATAAAAAAAATTAAAAAAATTTGTTAAATATATTTACCTATTTAATCAGAAAAATCCATTATTTAAAACATCACAGAATTTTAGTCAATGAGTACGAGGGCCGCTGAATCAAGGCAAGTCTGGAGTTGCAATCAACTTTTTACATAAAGTCAATGCATCAGCAGGTCCGGTGTTCCGTTTTTCATTTGGCTTTTTGAAGATACCATTACATCCGAAGGGCATGCGATAGGCAAAAAAACTGGCAACAAAATCGCTGATTTTTTGATTTTTAGCGCTATTTTGATGAAACTGTTTCTTAAAACTGGGCTAAACCCCCGTGAGCTTTGGAAATATGGCTCCGATTCCGCATTTTTGACAGCAAAATTTGGCTTTTGGGATGGATTTTTGGAAGTTACATCGAGACTTTCTTATACTGACACTGTGTGTGTAGTGCAGTACAGCACTGATGTCATTTGTGTGTGTATGCATGGCCTGGGGAAATGCGCTCGTCTTTGAGTGGTGTACATCCCTTGAGTAGGAGTAGGAGATAGCGGCCGCTTGATTAGTGCTGCAATGGTTTCTGGGCGATTTTAATTAGGATTCTCATTATATAATGATTTGTTAGGGTTCATTCAGTCCACGTTTAACTCGTATCAAGTAAGTTTTTGTCACATTTGTGAATATTTAGTGCTAGACATGTGGAAGTTTATGAAACAGAAAATGTTAATTCTCCCAGACCGGGCACCAGAAATAAAAATGGACCGGCGCCCGGTACTCATTTTCCCCGTCGTACCGGGCGCCAAAAGTCAGGGACCGTAGGGTAAAAATCGCCCGGCGCCCGGTTAATAAAAGGCTTGCTAATCAGATCGTCTTCCTATGGTGATACACACTATCATTAAGTTTGAAGTTTAAATCTCCAGTGGTTCTTGAGATATTATGATAACAATCTCAATGTATGGAATTTCATAAGTTGACCTCTGTGACCCTTGACCTTTGACATACGTGCTCCAAAATCTAATCAGATCGTCTTCCTATGGTGATACATACTATCCTTAAGTTTGAAGTTTAAATCTCAAATGGTTCTTGAGATATCGCGCTAACAAACTCAATACAAGGAATTTCATAAGTTGACCTCTGTGACCTGTGACCTTTGACCTACGTACTCCAAAATCTAATCAGATCGTCTTCCTATGGTGATAAATACTATTCCCGAGTCTTAAGTTTAAATCTTAAATGGTTCTTGAGATATTGTGATAACGGTCAAACGGGACGGACGTACGGACGGATGTACGGACGGACAACCCGAAAACATGATGCCTCCGGCACCACCTTCGGTGGCGGAGGCATAAAAATTGGGGGGGGGGGGGGCGGGGAAATCATATTTTATCGAGAAAAAAATCGTATTTCCTTTAAAAGTCGTACCAAATACAATAAAATCGTTCTGGTTGGCAGCTCTGGTATAGCGTGTGTGTTATCTTGCTAGTTAACGATCCAGTTGTTTTGCGATATTTTTCACTTCCAAATACATGCCGAACCTACTTCAAAAATTATGAAAGTGCATGTCCTCAAAGTTTAGATATATTTTATTACAGTCTCTTACACCAGCAGTTTTGACAAATCATTTGTATCTGCCGTACAATACAATATACAAGCTACACGGCAATATACTGAAAATTATATTTCGAAGTATAATCATGTTTGTTTTTTTTTCTTTGGTTCATTCATATCATATCTGATTGATACACGTCTATTTCACAACTTAAATATAAAAAAAGCCAGATTTCCGGCAATTGCCAGAAAACTGGCATCCCTGTTCATATGGACAAACCTTTAACCCTTACTGTACTGGGGGGGGGGGGGGCCTGGGAGGCCCCCCCCTCGACATTTTCGGAGATTGCGCTGCAACCGCTTGGAATTTTGAATTATCGTTTCATGACTTTTTTCCCTCAAGTCTTACGCACATTTTGATACCATTTTCGTCGAAATCGGATATACCTGTAAGGCGTTACATAACAATTAGTATGCGCATGTCATCAAAAAAACAAACAAAAAATAAAAATCGCATCAAAATTTGCATAAATTATCATTATTAATTACATTAAAATAACTTTTTTGTGTAAGAAAAGAAGTTTAATATGAATAATGAGTTTCAACATTCAAAAAGTGGAGTTTGACACGTTTTCTGTAAAATGCATAAAATTAGCGCATTTTGCATAATTAATTAGGCCAACGACAAAAATGTGCATATTCGGAAAAAAATAATTATACCATCTTGTTCCTTACGTAAATATCTACAAACATGCAAATTTTCGTGTTCATCGGACAATCAACGGCCGAGATCATAGGGGGGGGGGGGGGGGGGCCTCCCAGGCCCCCCCCCCAGTCAGAGGGTGCTCAAAATAGCCCAGTACAGTAAGGGTTAAGGTACTATGTCCCATTTGCAAGCCAAAAAATGAAAAGGTTAAATTCCAACGGCATTCAAAAGATAATACTAATTTAGAACTTCCCTAAAAAAAAAGGGAGCTTGAAAATGTCTTTAAGAGGGAAAATAACAAATATTAGCAGTCGAATCAACTTATTAACTATAGAGCCAGTAAGTAATAGTCTGATTTTCAGACCATTGTACCGAATGGTCGTATGTTTTATGCCGCGCAAAGATTCAATCAGTTTAATTTTGGCCATTACAAGAAGTGGGTTATTGATGTAGACAAATGCTTATTTTATGTATGTTATTACCAAAGAAGAAAAAAAGCCAGTCAGTCACTCAATAGTGTCTGACAGTGAAGTCTAGCAAGTAAACAGGTTTTCTTGCATAATTGGAAAATTAGGACACTGCTAACGTTTAAATTTCACAGATAGGACATACATGACATATTCATAATTCCTGCAAAGTTCTACAGAATTTGATGTTGCCTGCAAAAAGGACATAGTATCTTTAACACTCTATCAAAGAACAGTTAAGAGGAAAAGAAAGGTGAATATTTGACCTGAAGGTGTCAAGAAAGTTCAGTGGTTATGAAAGAGGACTTTGAATAGATTTGAATAGATCTCCGTTATCAAACCATGTCCAAAGCCTAGAGTGAGGCATGTATCCTCAACTAAGTAGTTCCTCAGATATGGGAGTCAAAGCCATATGTTCCTTGGTTGTTTTCTTATAGCATTTTTTTAAAACCCACTTTGCACACTTCAATCTAAATACAACAATAGAATTAGATGGATCTTCAACTGTGCGCAGTCGAAAATGATGCCTCCGTCATAGAACAATTTTACAAACCAAAACAGAAGAAATTTTTCAAATTCAAGTTCGATTGTTAATCCATCGACAGGTTCCCAGAATATTGTGATTTCAAGCTATTTCTCATATATGACATCTTTGACCTCATGACCCCAAAATCTACTCAGTTCATTGGCTCTGCAAGATACATACATGACTGAAGTTTGGCAGGAATTAATCCATCGGTTCTTGCGATCACAAGCTATTTTTGCATACATAATGAGCCCTGTGACCTATGACCTTTGACCTCATGACCCCGAAATCTAATCAGTTCACTAGCTCTGCTAGATACATACATGACCTAAGTTTGGCAGGTATCCATCAATCGGTTCTTGAGAAAATGTGATCACGAGCTATTTTTGCATACATGAGCCCTGTGACCTTTGACCCCCCTGACCCCAAAACCTACTCAGTTCATTAGCTCTGCCAGATACATACATGGTTGAAGTTTGGCAGGAATTCATTGATCGGATCTATAGATAACGCGATCACGAGAACGGAACGTACGGACGGTCAACCCGAAAACATAATGCCTCCGAATTTGTAATGGAGGCATAGCGGAGGCATGTGAATTTTATTACCTTATTTGCATAAATTACCATAAATATGCAAATAAATGAAATTACCATAGTATTTTCTACACTTCACTTGACATGCAAGCAAATTTTCGCAAATTTTGCAGTCTAAAAATAGCCCAGGCTATGTAGGGTTAAACTGACATCAGTGTAAAAGAATTTGTATGCATGGTGCATGGTTTAGTTTGGTAGAATGCTCAAATATCAAAGATTGAATCATCAACATGTAGTTGAGGAATAACTAGTGCACAGACTTCAAGCATGATGTGCTTTGACCCACTCTGCTACTCACTAAGATTGTGCGTAAGAGTGTATTGTAGACTAGTAGTTGTGTATGCGTCCAGACCAATTAATGTTTTGTCCACGGGGGCTCTTTCAACAACAAAAAAAAGCCCCTGTGAGCCTTCTCACAGGGGCTCTATTTATTTTAATACAAATTTCCATTGAAATGGTACCCATGAAACTCCTAAATTCCTTGGTATTTTATCATTATCATTTATTTAAGTCAGCAATTTCCCTCTAAGAAATTTATTTGTTACATAGCCGTTATTGACTTTTATCCCCGTGATGACATTCTCTCCATTTCTTCCCGTTCTGCACATAATGTCCTCCTCATTATTCGGAGCAACCCTATTAACATTCTTTCTTTAATTTAAGTCTTTACCATATCCTTCCAAAACACAGGGGCGGATCTAGCTTTTTACTAAGGGTGGGAGGGGGTAACCGATGATGGAGCATCGTCCATGAGCCGCGTAGCGGCAAGACGATTTTTGTTGTTGCTATTTTGAACCCCCATAAGTGATGTTTTCCTGGCATCTACTAACATGCGGAGCATTGTCCACGAGCCGCAAAGCGGGAAGGCAATTTTTTTTGGTGCTATTTTGAACCCCCGTTAGTGATGTTTTCCTGGCATTTACTGACATTTTCTAATACTGTGTAGGTCTGGACACATGATAGCATTTTTCTATGCACATCACATTTTTCTCTTGGCAGCCCAAGGGGGGGGGGGGAGGGGTGGTTAAACCCCCTAAACCGCCTATATCCCCCTGCAACATCTTTGGTGATCTTCTTCTCGATATTGATTTACTGGTCGAGGTACAATATTTGCTGGTCTTTTAGAATAACCAGATTTCAGAGGATTCACACTTTTCACAACGAAAAACTTCTCCATGTCCTTGCGCGATCGTCTCCAGCTCCATCAGATATTGGGCGTCAGCGGCGTTACACCGGTACTACCGGCGCAGTATAGCCACTGCTGACGGTCGCACTAGCTGCACTGCGAGCTTCCGTTGCTTGTATCGGTAATACTCATAGCGATGGGAGAGAAAGTGCCATTTTAGTTCCATTTCATTGGTTTAAGGTTTGAAAATTGATACTCAATATTGTGTTAAAGTTATATCAGAAAAGATAATCTTTATTCCACGGGGGCAATTTTTAATTTTGCAATCGCCCCCGTGAGCAACCTGACGGGAGCGATTATGGAGCTCACGGGGGCGAATCGCCCACCGCCCCCGTGTATTTTGAGCGCTGATCCAGACATACGGTCGAATACACATGTACACTGTCATGTTTTAATCTCTCTCTCTCTTTCCCCCCTCACCGGCACCCGGGCCATGTGATCTAGTATCTCTGCTCGATCGAGCGCGCTACCGTCAGATCTGAAGCACGTAAACAAATTCAACATTCATGACATATGTACATTATTCTGCTAGCATATTGGCTGTTCACTCCAGGTGTTTATGCATTCACGATTTGATTTGCACAGCCTCATACCTCAGTTGTGAATGTGCTCATGAATACGCATACCGTATTTGCCGGCGATAAAGCCGCAGCGCCGCATAGGCCACACCCCTGATTTTGACATTAAAAAAAAAAAAAAAAAAAAAAACTTTTGTCGAAGGCGGGATCGAACTCTTGCGTACAAATGTAGATTGGGACCCGAAACCACCGCCTTAGACCGCTCGGCTATCCCGACTCTGATGCTTTCTCTTGTGTATTGCGCCATAGCTTTGCTCGCGCGAGCTGAGACTGGATTGAGGTTGCTTTAGCTATGGCAAAAACTTAAATCTACCAGAGTTTGGTTGGTAAGTTATGAATTTTATTTACGAGATTGACAAAACTTTGCCCTTCATTTAAAAAATATAACGCATAATTGTCGATAAGACATGTGTTATTCTAGACAGTTATTATAGAAATGTCCATCACCTTTCATTGTTGTCCCATATGTACAAATTTGTGCTGTCTTTCATGGTTTTGACTTGCACTTTTTTTTTATTTTTTACTCTCTCGCTGCAAACACTATGAACATGACGGACAAAGAAAGCGGACAAAATATACAGTTTCTAAGGTAGACAAAGGAGCATCCCTTAACTGCTATTATGCAGGTGTCACATGCATATTCACCTGCTCTTTACATTTTTACATAATAGCAGTAAAGGGATGTTCTTTCGTCTACCTGAGGAACTGTATATTTTGTCCGCTTTCTTTGTCCGTCATATTCATAGTGAAAGGTCGCACCCGACTTTTTGATATTTTCTCTTCCAAAAATACTGCGGCCTTTACGCCGGCAAATACGGTATTGAGTTCTGGGAAAGCACATGTCTTCATAGCCCCCGTCGCGTGCGTATTTTGTATTTAGTGAGGGGAGTTTCTTCATTAATTCCAAGGAAACCGCTCGCGAAGAGTCTAGACTGCCGCATACACCTGACCGCTCTAGCACTTGCTAGAATACCGCTTGCAATCTACACAATTTCTATCACTTATCATGTTTGCTGTTGCGAATTTTAGATATCCTGTATGTCTAGTGTTGACCTTGGGCCCAAGTAGGGGAAGAAGCACATCACTAGCAAGATTTATAAGTTGTTAAAATGATTTTAAGAAAGCGTGGTGTGTCTCACCGGTTTGTAAACTTTGTAGTAAAGACTAAGATTCACATCCTTTTCACTCTTTCACAGGTCACTGCGTGTACATGTGTACAAGAAATAGTACATGTGTAGTTGTCAAACCGACGAGTACCTGGAATATCCGTGTACAGCCTTACTACTCACCTATTTGATCAGGCCTCAGTTTTGTGATGGTGATTGCAAGTTGGGCCTCTCCATCTGGTTCTTCTAGTATTGCTGTAAAAGACAAATTGAAGGGGCAGAAAAAGAATTTTTTTAGCACAATTTGCATTTACATGACTCAAAGAGTCTCACATTTTTGTCAACCCACCTCGTTCTATATTCTTGGATTGCCAAAGGTTTGGTAAACGTACTAATTCAGTACATGTATTAGTGACAAATAGGTTACTTGATGTTTTGTATTACATAATTACAAATAATGATTTAAACAAAAACAAGACAAATGCGACTGGGCTCCTATATGCCTCTGCCATAAATTCAGTATATGATGAGCCTCGTATCTCTATTGGTTCTTGAGATATCACGTAAACGGTACCAGTACCTTGAATTTCATAAGTTGACCTCTGTGACCTTTAGCCCTATTACTCCCAAATCTAATCAAACCGTCTTCCAATGGCAATACATATTATTATCTATATAAGGATTTCCAAGTGGTACAATAAACCAGTATATTCAATATCTTTAGTGCAGTTTCCGGATGACTGACCAATATTGTTTTCATATTGCTCAGTCATAACGATATTGATATACCGTAATTAACGGTGTATAAACCGCCCTCGTGTATTAACCGCACCCCTCTTTTCGCCCTAAAAAAAATAATTGCAGAATCTGTCGGCAGCAAGCCAGGTCCGTGTTAAAAAAACCCATGAATGTGTAAGATCATTAATGTAAATTAAGAAACAGTAGAGGACCTAGGGTAGAACCTTGTGGTACGCCGTGTAATAGAAGACAAATTGGAGGAATTATTATTATAAACTACATATTGAGATCTATCAGAAAGATTACTTTCAAACCAAGATGACAGACAAATTTGAGTGTTGTTCTAGTTTCCGAGTAGTGAGCCAACACACCGATTACTGAGCTGGGAGACATTGCCAGGCATGGCGCCAGGTGGAGGGGCATAAATACAAACTTCTTTTTTTTTGGTGTACCCCCGACTTTGAATTTTTTTCGGCGGCAAAAAAGTGCGGTTAATACACCGTTAATTACGGTACTGTAACACAAAAAAAAAAGCCATATTTACTGAGCTAAGTCAAATTTTGTTATTTCGCTTGAGATATCGCAATAACGAGGGAGAATCCCTGGAATTCAATAAGTTGACCTCTGTGACCTTTGACCTAGTTACTCCAAAATCTAATCAGATCGTCTTCCTTTGGTAATACAAAGTATCACTAAGTTTGAGCATCATATCTCTATTGGTTCTTCAGATTTAGCAGGACAGACGTACAGACGGACAACCTGAGAAAACAATGCCTCCAGCACCACCTTCCGTGGGCAGAGGCATACAAAACATTTGAGAACCTTGCACCTTCATGCAACCATGACAACATAAGTAGCATTCAAGTAAATAACTGACTATCATTAAAATTAACCTTTTGAGCATCTTAAACATGGTGATTAATACTCACTTCTGATTATGCCTAGGGCTTTGAAAGGCTGGTCTAGGGTGATGGCCAGTCTAAGAGCCTTAGTGAACTTCTTAGAGTGCATCAGGTTGGACAATTGCTGCTTCCTAATTTAGAGAGTGGCCATAAGAGGAAAATATTCAGACAAGAACATAGAAAACCGAGGTAAACAGAGATACACATATTACACAGGCAAATAGACAAGTACACATACATGTAATGGGGAGAGAGATGGGCAGACACAAAAATGGCGGTAAAAGAGATCAATGCCACCATCATAGAGAGATTTTACAACCCAAAACAGAATCAATTTTTAAAATTCAAGTTTGATTGTAATCCATTTATAGGTTCTCAGAATATTGTGATAACAAGCCATTATTCATATACATGAATGACCCTTTGATCTTTGGCCTCATGACCCTAAAATCTAACTGGTTCATTGGCTCTGCAAGATACATACATGTCCTGAGTTTGATAGTAATCCATCCGTCAGTTCTAATAAGAATGCGTTCGCAAGCTATTTTTGCATACATAATGAGCCCCATGACCTTTGACCTCATGACCCCAAAATCTACTCAGTTCATTGACTCTGCAAGATACATTCATGTTTTGAGTTTGATGGTAATCCATCCATCTGTTTTAAGGATAATGCGATCACAAGCAATTTTTGCATACATAATAAGTCCTGTGACCTTTGACCTCGTGCCCCCAAAATCTAAGCAGTTCATTAGCTCTGCAAGATACATACATGACCCAGTTTAGCAGGAATCCATCAATCGGTTCTTGAGATAATGCGAGAACGGGACGTACGGACGGACAACCCGAAAAACATGATGCCTCCGGCTACTTCGTAATGGAGGCATAAAAATGGAGAAGAGATACACATTTCTATATACAGTGTACAATTAACAAATATACTAGAGCTTAACATGCATTATTAAACATAACAAGGATTAATGACTGGAAACCTAATAATGCAGCCCCCAGGATACATATAAAGATATAGGGTCATTCCATGTCAAATCACCCCAAAAAACTGAAAATCTTAACCCGACCATTTTTGATTTTGATGAAACTTAGTGTACTTGTTAAGTGTGATCTCACAGCACCAAATCCAATTTTAGGTCCATTGGGTGAGGGGTTTGGGAGATACGGCCAACCAAATTTTGAGATATTTGCAAAAATGGGGGTGGCGGGCCTACCTTTGAACCCTTGTATCTCGGGACCTAATGGGTCAATCTTCACAAAATTTGTATTGTTGGAAAGGGTATTCAATAGGGATTCCAAATCTGCCGCCATTTTGAAAATTCGTACATGTTGGGGTACTTTGACCTCTTGACCTAAGATTTGACCTTGAAATTGACCTTGTGGATCACGTAACCTTGACAACATTTTTCATGAAATGCAATCTCTGACATGTTCACGGTCAAATCTTAGGTCAAGAGGTCAAAGTACCCCAACATATGCAAATTTTCAAAATGGCGGCAGATTTGGAATCCTTATTGAATACCCTTTCCAATAATACAAATTTTGTGAAGAATGACCCATTAGGTCCCGAAATACAAGGGTTCAAAGGTAGGCCCGCCACCCCCATTTTTGAAAAAATCTCAAAATTTGGTGGGCCGTATCTCCCAAACCCCTCACCCAATTGACCTAAAATTTGGGATTTGGTGCTGTGAGATCACACTCAACAAGTACACAAAGTTTCATCAAAATAAAAAATGGTCGGGTTAAAACCATTGGGTGATTTGACATGGAATGACCCTATACTGTAAGATATATATAGAAAAACTTACTTGAGAATTTGATCCTCTTCTTTCTCTGCTTTCTCCTCGTACTCAATCTGAGTCACATCCTGATCAAGTATACAACATAAAGTCCATATTTATGTACATTATAGCAACTTTCTTTCCACTAAAATCATGATTAGATAACTGAACAATCGGTTCCACATAAAACAAATACGTTTATAAGCATTTATCATTATACAGACCATCTTTAATACAATCAGAGTCATATCTCTATTTCTGTGGCTACAGAGTGATTATGAAACTTGGAACAAAAAAATACATAAACATAGACCAACTCAATATGAAAATGCCTAGTTAACTTCATATATACTGTACACCGACATGCACATCAGAAGGGGTTGCAATCATATATATCCTTATCAAACCATATATCTATATACAGTATATAAAAAAATAACTTTGAGCTTGTGCCAACCAATTTTTTTTCCATTGATATCACATGATGTGTATGACCAAAGGCTATAATATTATGCATATGATAGAAAATAAAAATTTGTTGAAACATCTTACCAAAGTTCAGGAATAAGGGCAAATTTTAGACAGCGTTCCATATGGGTCATCTTTGAACTTAACTATCAAAATATACAACGTTGTGAAGAAAAACACCTTGTCATTTGAAACTGCCTACATTTGAACCTCCTCCTCCTCTGAAAGCCATAAATAGAAATAAAGATTTGAACCCCCTCCCCCCTCAAAAAGAAACAGCAATTCTGTAGTACGATTTTACTGACCTCCCATATGAGTATGTTAGAATCAGCGCCAGCCGTCACAACCTTCTGCTCTGACCGGTCAACAGTAACTGACCACAACTTATCACTATGTTCATCTAGAGTGGCCACACATTCATTGGTCTTGATCGTCCACAGCTTTAGAAGACCATCAGAACCACTGGAGGAGGATTTTATAAAAAAAAACACTCATACAAAAGTATTGCCTTTGGTACCATCTTTGGTGGATAATAAAGAGAAATTCATAACTGAAATAACAGAAGCTATTAGAGTAATCCCGCTTTCTAAGTGAGGGTAATAATATAACAAGGGAAACGCTCTCAGTGGTCTCGCCTGCATTACGCAAGATGAACTAGATGGACCTTCGACTGCATGCAGTCGAAAATGATGTCTCCACCATGGAGCAATTTTACAAACCAAAACAGAAGCAGTTTTTAAAATTCAATTTTGATTGTAATACACTAAAAGATTCTCAGAATAATGGGATTACAAGCTATTTTTCATATACATGTTTGACCCTTCGATCTTTGACCTCATGAACCTAAAATCTAATCACTTCATTGGCTCTGCAAGATACATGTTTTGAGTTTGATAGTAATCCATCCGTCGGTTCTATTGATAATACGTTCACAAGCTATTTTCGCATACATAATGAGCCCCATATCCTTTGACATTTGACCTCGTGACCCCAAATTCTAATCAGTTCATTGGCTCTACAAGATACATACATGACCCAAGTTTGGAGGGAATCAATCAATCCATCCTTGAGATAACGTGATCTCGAGCTATTTTTGCATACATAATCAGCCCTGTGACCTTGTGACCCCAAAATC
Organism: Strongylocentrotus droebachiensis; assembly: GCA_035222895.1. NCBI lineage: Eukaryota > Metazoa > Echinodermata > Echinoidea > Camarodonta > Strongylocentrotidae > Strongylocentrotus > Strongylocentrotus droebachiensis. Next base: position 684,013 of record JAVYIG010000145.1, read on the forward strand.
TAATCAGTTCATTAGCTCTGCAAGATACATACATGACCCAGGTTCGGCGGGAATCCATCAATGGGTTCTTGAGATAACGCGATCACGAGAACGGACGGACAACCCGAAAACATAATGCCTCCGGCTACTTTGTAGCGGAGGCATAAAAATTGAGGTTGGGACATTATTTATAGGCAGGGTGGCCCATTAGCAGGCCCCCCAAAATGAAATCCTCTGAATATAATCGGCATTTTGAAGTGAATATTGACTAAGAATCATCAGAAGAATTATTTACTATTATTTGTACCAAGATTGATAACTTTAATAAATTATGAACTAGATGGACCTTCGACTGCGCGAATATAACGTGATCTCGAGCTATTTTTGCATACATAATCAGCCCTGTGACCTTTGACCTTGAATCTTGTGACCCCAAAATCTAATCAGTTCATTGGCTCTGCAAGATACATACATGATCCAAGTTTGGCGGGAATCCATTGATGGGTTCTTGATATAACGCGATCACAAGCTTTTTTTTGCATACATAATGAGCCCTGTGACCTTTGATCTCGTGATCCCAAAATCTAATCAGTTTATTGGCTCTGCAAGATACATACATGACCCAAGTTTGGCGGGAATTCATAAATTGGTTTTTGAGATAACGCGATCACGATAACGGGACGTATGTACGTACGGATGGATGACTCGAAAACATAATGCCTCCGGCTACTCTGTAGCGGTGGCATAAAAACAAAAAATTATTTTTTAATTCTCATATTAAGCTGTGAAAACATAATCCAAGTCTACTGACCTGTGACCTGGAATTTGTGTCATATAATTTGTGATACTTGATAATCCTTGTGTACAAGTTACGTGGAATTTGAACAAACACTTTTGAATTAATGCTAAAAATTCAAAATCTTGATGTTAGTGCCATAACAAAGTCTAAGTTTGCAGACCTGAAATGACCTTTGACCTTGACTTAGTGACCTGAAATTCTACTCACATGATTGGGGATACTTCATAACCCTTTAGTCTAAGTTTTTTTGAATAATAACTTACACTTTCAAAATTATATCAAAAATCCAAACACTTAACCTTGGTTAAATTTTTGATGTTGACGCCGCTGCCGTCGCCACCGGAAAAGTGGCGCCTATGTCTCGCTTTTTGCTACGCAGGCGTGACAAAAACTACTTTAGAAGTGCAGTGAGTATTTACTCACTGCATTTCTGAAGTAGTTCATGCAGTGTATGAATATTAATGTCCATATTTTCCTTTATGGACATCGTTTAGTGTAGCGCAATTGGTTTAGTTTGTGTGATATCAATGTCCTTTATGCTAGTGCTTTGAGTGATTACTAGTTGTTATGTACGAGTGGTGTGATTGATGTCATGAGGTACCCACCAACATTCATGGAGTTTGAAGAACTATATCATACCTTGATAGAAGCTGCATGCCTCTAGTCAGGAATATCACTTTCAGAACAGAGGCATCATGCCCTTCAAAGGTCTGCAATGAAAAGTGAAAAAACACACCTTAAACATGCAATACTCCAGTTAGAATAATAATAATAATAATAATAAGATATTTGTATACCGCAAATTGCAAAATTGCCTCTAAGCAATAATAACAATAAAGGTGCGTTCAGGTATGAAGGGGTAGCAGGCACTTTTAATTTTACATGTCAATATTCATTGACATGTAAAATTAAAAGTGCCTGCGAATAACAAAGGTCCTGCGCGTATTCACTCTGTATTGAAAGATACAGATAAGTGAAAAGTTTTGCATGTTACATTATCATATAAACCACTGCTGTTTGCAAAATATCATATGGCACTGGTTTTTTTAACTATGACCAAATAGCTTAATGACCCTTTGACTGCCTGAAACTTTACAAAGATAAAGAATTAGAAATCAGTTACAACTTTTTCTTGTAGCATGGACCTAGGTTAACCTCCCATAGCTTAACGAAAAAAATTCAGCGTTGCTTTATGTGCATGAGGTATCCCTGAACAGCCAATTGTTTACGGAATTTTGTAACAAAATTGACATACCTTTTTTGTTGGAGCCGAAAAAAATATATACCCACAAGCAATATGTTTTTTTTCTATGATGATTAATGAGCATGGGTGGATCTTAAAGAAAGTTAACAGTAATCTGAATTAACTCCTGTATTTTGATAGAACAGTGCAATTGAAAATGGTGTTTCGGACGTTACATTTTCCGTAAACAATGTAGGCCCTCATTTAACCCACTAGAACAATCATATAATGAGATTGTTTATGGTTTGAATAAGCTTATTAGTTACTCCAAGTCATTAAATTAAAAGAAAATATAATTTAATTGTAGTAGCGCTTATATTATAAATATATTCAAAATTTGAAAAAGTTGTCTCATTTTCCGTAAACAATTTTGTAACGTCCGAAACAACTTTCAATTTGAAGTAGCAGAAAATAAATGAACTGCAGGACTTATCTTTTGTAACATTTTTTAAACATTTCATGGCGGCTACCCACCAAAAAAAAGAAATTTGCAATACATCATTACAATACTATTTTATAGTTAAAACCAATTTTCCGTTAACAGTTGTAACGTCCGAAACAAATGTAACGTCCGAAACAAAAAATATAAAAAATGTGATGATAATCCATATTTTAGGGTATCTGGAGTGAATAAATCATTATGAAATAAGTTATTATAAGTCTTAACACAAGTCAAAACACAAATCAGGTCTTTCAAATCCAATAATTTTGTGTAAACTCAAGAAGGGTGTTTCGGATGTTACACTATTTGATTGTTAATACATAGTTTGCAAATTTCAACTAATTTTCGATCATATGTGCAAGTTACGATTTCACAATGCACACTCCTGTTAAAAACACTATTTTGATAATTTCATTTAGATCTAAATATACAAATATGAAGAAATATGATGCAAAAAATCAAATTTTCCGTAAAATATCTAAATTTTCTGCAAAATTGACTTATAAAACATAAATATTGAAGCCACACTTTGTGGTGCGAGGCATTCCTGGCTGCTTTAGTATATCCTTAATTGTAATTTATCAGAAAAAATCTCAATAAAAGTGACTCATAAAAATTATTCAGCCATTTTAACAGCACTTTCTGTTATGCTGTTAGCACGTTTCGGATGTTACATTAAACTGTTAACAGACATTTTCATAATTTAACTGGTTCAAATGAGGGGCAAGATAGATGTGAGAATAGCACATTTCAATTTTTCAACCTCTCCTCTTACTATTTACATTGCTGTGTGTTTGCAAATCATCACGTTTTCATTTTTACAGAGGTTGTTCCAAATTATGTCATATAACCAAAGATTGTATGGTCAATCTAAACTATTTGGTAGGTTACAAAAGCTCAAAATCACCCACTTAAGCAATACCCAGTGTACATGTACATGACACGGGTATGATACAGGTATATAAAGTTGATAATATCAAGCAAATTAAAATGTTTTTCTAAAAATGTATGGGAAATATGGATTTTCATTTGAAAATACCTTTTAAAAAGGGCACTCAGTACACGTAACTAATCTGTGTATAAAGTACATACATGTATAAAAGAAAAGGGCATTACCAGTAATACCTGATTTAATGATCCTAAACATATACATGCAGTATCTTCCTCAAATCTATGTATACATACAAAATGTATAAGCTAGTGTAGGGATTTATTTTGAACTTCTGAAACTCCCCTTCATATCCATGATTCATCCCTTTCATATTAATAGGTCATCCCTCATTCACATTCACCCTTTTCATCCACCATCCTTTCATCTGTCTATCTCTCTCTCTCTCATTGGTTTCAATGTTCACCTGATGCAGTCAAGCTTATATAGTATAATTTACATATACTATTAATATTCAATATATACCCTTTGTTTATGTTTGAAGATTCAAGAATACTTTGTGATGTTGATTTATACTTGTATGGGACTATATGAATATTTATTGATATATTCTACTTTGCATGGAATGTATATGGAATGCTACATAAAATGCTGTAATGCTTTTACACATTAAAACCCGGTCAGTTAGCTAGTAGTTATCAATCCTACAACATGTCTGCTGGGCTGCCTCTGTGTTAAGAGTGCTAGGAATTATCTGTTAGAACCGCAACCCTACACTAGTGTCAAATATAAATGGGCTGTCCGTTTTTGTTTTTTCCCTCTACAAAATGTCAAAGTTGGGGGTGCGGCGCTGCGGCCTTATCGCCTGCAAATACGGTACATGTTTAACCTACACTGTATATTGTTTGTCACCTGTAATATAGGCACAGCAAGAGTTAAGATCTATCAACCAACCAACCGACCAACCAATCAATCCATCCATTCATCAATCGGTCATCAATTAAATAAATAAATAAATAAATACTTATTTAAGAGCATTAAAACATATTGTCGTTTGAAACAGCCTCCTAATACAAATAGTGGTAAAGGATGATTGTTACTACAGTAGTATTATAACCTAAAACATACACAATTTTAAAATACATCAAATATGTCTCATTCTCGAGATGTACATACATTAGGATTCACTTATTTCTTATTACCGTACTTACATGACTGGGGGTACTTTTTTATAGTATTATTTTTTAAAAGATTTGTCAATGTTTCAGTGCTTACATACATGTATGTGTTAGTGATATTATTGAATGACACACTATATAGTTGAAGGCAAAGAACATTAGCAAGCTGATTAAACATCTATATTGTAGATTTTGTAGAAATTGATGATCTCATTGAAATGTTAACATCGTGTAACATCCGAAACAAACCATAGTATACATTTCACACTGTTGTTCATAACATGCAATAAAGAGTATGTTTCTAAGTGAATTTTCTAAGGAGTTTTGATGACTACAAATTATTGCTATTAGCTTCATATTTCACTCTGTTAGATCTCATAAGCATTTTTAACTACCGGTACACGTTCTTGAAATGAATAATATACCTTACAAAAATTGAGTGGTCGATGAAGACAAACTTGGTATACATGTATGTGCTAAACTAATTAAAACTGCACAATTTTTTTTCCATAAATGTTACAGAAGTATTTTTCTGCAAACAATTAATGTAACTGAGGTCAATAATACCTAAAGAAAAGCAATTAACTTGAATAAAGTTATAATGTTAACAGTGTGTAACGTCCGAAACATCAGTGGTGTGCCATATGAAAATTATTAGGCAATGCACTGGTTCCCAATTTTTTTGCATGTATTTACCTTATATCATCAGTTGTTATAATAAAATAAGTTTGACCTAAGAATAAAGCATTTTACCTATTGAAATAAAAACTTGTTATTGTCAAAACCCTAATTTAGGGCTATTTTTCACTTTCAAGGGATACAGAATCTGTATTTTTCAAGATAGAAACTCAACAATTTGCATAAATAATCTCTGAAACATATTCATAAAGACCCAACATATTTAAAGGTGTAGTTAATAGCAAATAAGTTTTATATCACAGTTATTAGATATGCTATAGTTCACAATAAAATTGTAAAAACTCAAAGTATTCATATCTGGTGAATAAATAAGGAGATAGATTAAGGTCCAGAATTTGCATTTCTCAAAAATATGATTAGTCCTGATCCTAAAAATACAAGTTTGAAGTGAGTAAACATAATTTCATTTTGGACCCATTTGTGGACACATTTGGTATAAGTTAAAAAAACCAGTGCCATATCTGAACAAGGCTTTTAAGCTCATTGCATCTACATTGAGAAGATTGGATTGGTAAACAAAATAACAAGAAGAGGAATAACTCTAAAATCTCCTTGTTTAAAATGATTGAACCTTGTAGGGACACCATTCTAAGATACAGTTGTTAGCTTCAAATGTAATGTACTAACTCATCTCTTTTCTTAACAACAGAAAAACATGGCCATTGTAGAAATCTTACGATAGGCTTACCTTCACACAACTGAAGTCAGAGAGAGCCCAAATCTTAATGCTCCCATCAGCTGAACTGGTTGCAAGAGCCTGAAAGTTAAATAAAACATCGTAATTTTCAACACCATCATCATCAAGGCAGATTTTCAAACGTGGAAAGTATTTTTTTTAAGATTGCCACATGGGAATACACAAATTCAAGTTGCCACACAAATATCTGCCTATTAGCATATGACTCATGTTAATCACATGGTAATGTATTATAAAGCAGATGAAATCAATCAAATGTTCATGACATCCAACTCACCTGATCTGTCGGCGAAAACTGCACACACCAGATTCCTCTCTTGTGACCCCTAAATGACCCAAGAAGTACTTCCTTATCCATATGCCACAGCTTGGCTACTCTGTCCTGGGACCCTGTAGCTAGTAGTTTGTCGTTTGGAGACAGGGAGACAGAGTTGATATCCTAGCAGAGGCCACAAGGGTTGTCAATAATAATTTGCATACTTTCTGATTAACACTTTGAACGTTAAATAAATTGTGGAACATCTGTTAATGTAAGTTTTAAGCCTTGTACATGAAAACTGCAGTGGTATTTCTGAAGACATAAACATAATGCGCTTCAAATTTCTGTATCTTAAAAAACACAGAAAAGTGAGAACCTTTGTTGCGTGAAGCTACTTTATTTTCATCCCAACTTACCATTCATTTTGCTTTCGCAAAATATGCAATGGTATCCTGCCTCACATGTTAAAAAGCCTTTAAAGGAACACCGCAGTCATATCAAGTTGATCTTCAGAAACAAAAATTCATTGATTGGATCTCTATTTCTAGCTTTGACTTACAGCCTCCCACATGAACACTTTAAAAATATCTTTCTCAAATACGTCAGTTTTGTTTTGTTAGATTAATTAGTAGATCAGCGTTGATACGCAGAGATGCTAACCTCTTGACACACAAAAACAGATTGAATGTCCTTAAACTAGATGGAACCTCGACTGCGTGCAGTCGAAATGATGCCTCCGCCATAGAGCGATTTCACAAACCAAAACAAAGGCAATTTTTTTAATTCAAGTTTAATTGTAATCCATTAACAGGTTTTCAGAATATCGTGATTACAAGCTATTTTTCATATACATGTATGACCCTTTTATCTTTGACCTCATGACCCTAAAATCTTATCAGTTCATCGGCTTTGCAAGATACATATTAATGTCTTGAGTTTGATGGTAATTCGTCCATCTGTTCTAGTAATAATGCGATCACAAGCTATTTTTGCATATATAATGACTCCCATGACCTTTGACCCCCGAATCTAATCAGTTCATTGGCTCAGCAAGATACATACATGTCCTGCGTTTGTAATTCATTGGCTCTAAAAAATACATACATGACCTAAGTTTGGCAGGAGTCCATCGATCGGTTCTTTGGATAACGCGATCACGAGCTGTTTTTGCATACCTAATGAGCACTGTGACCTATGACCTTTGACCTCATGACCCCAAAATCTTATCAATTCATCGACTCTGCAAGATATATACATGACCTAAGTTTAGCAAGAATCCATCAATCGGTTCTTGAAATAACGCGATCACGAGAACGGGACGTACGGACGGACGGACAACCTGAAAACATTATGCCTCCGGCTACTTCGTAACGGACACATAAAAATCAGATTTTCACGAAAAATTGACACTACTACTGGCCCGGTGCCAGTAAAATGTCAGAAAATGTTAGCTCTTTCTTTAAGTGACTTGGTAACATTGCTCAGATTCTGAAACAAAATCCTGGATTTAGCTCATGCTGCAAACATAATTATAAACCTTTAGGTCAGTCAGGAATCCCATGACTTTAAAGATACTATGTCGATTTGACAACTAAAAGTCGTTATTTTCCCACTTAAAGACATTTTCAAGCCCCTCTTTTTTTCTAGGGAAGTTCTAAATTAGTATTTAATTGCTGTGGTCAAACGTTAAACCGTCCAGTATCCGACCGTCCATGGCACTATTTGTTTTCAATTGAGACGGTTTTGTTTCCCTGTTTTTTTATTTAAAAAAAAAAAAGAAATTCATTGGAAAATCAAAAGAAATCACATTATTAACAAAATCACTGAACAAAACGGAGACTTTACTGTCTGGCATGCATTGGAATAATGACTACCGTATTTGCCGGCGTATTTCGTATCTCTCCTCTCTCTCTCTCTCTCTCTCTCCATCTATATCCATCCATCTATCCCCGCTCTATCTCTCCTTTTCCCCTGCTCTATCTCTCATTTATCTCTCCTCTCTCTCCAACCATCTATCTCTACCCTGTTTCTCATACCGGGGGAAAGAGATAAAAGGAGAGGAGGCAGAGAGGGAGTGCAGAGAAAGAAAAAGGAAAGAGAAAGGGAAAGAGAGAATTAGAAGAAAGAGAGGGAAAGACAGAAGGGTTATATTGAGAGGGATAGGAGAAAGAGAGAGTGAGAGAAAGAAAGGGGGAGAGTGAGAGAGATAAGAGAAGGGGAAAACCTAGAAAGTTTGAAAGAGAGAGAGATAAGAGAGAGATATATAAACATAACATTTCAAAAATTGGCTGGAAAACTTCGCCATACCTCCACTCAGAAAATGTCGATCGTGGTCATGAGCGCGAGCAAGTGTTACGGTGTTGGTATATTCTACGGTGTAAAGCGCACGTGCGGAGCAGTGCTCTGAGCTGGGTGCAACTTTAAAAAGCGCCCTCTCCTGACGAAATACGAATAACCGTGTTTTTCGATAAACCTTGTTTATCGTCGATAAACCTTGTTTATCGAGAGAAACCTTGTTTATCGAGAGAAACTGTGCTTATCAGTCGATATACAGAGTTTTTCACGATAAACAAGGTTTATCGCTCGATAAACCTTGTTTTTCGCTCGATAAACCTTGTTTTTCGTCGATAAACCTTGTTTATCGGCGATAAACCGTGTTTTTCGGGGTTATTGAGCATATGGCGCGCCATATACGTGTGTGCGTGACAGAAAGAGCATGCATGGGCCATGGATCATGGAGAGAGTGAAGAAGTAAGATAAGTGAGATAGAACATGAGAAAGGGTGGCTGTGAATTAAAGAATGATCAAAAACTTAAATTACTCACAATGTCCAAGTCTTTGTTGATTTGTTGATTAATATTTCAAAAAATGCAATTATTATTGTTATCACTATTTTTGTGTTTTATTTATATATATTGTAACGATTCGCTGCGCGGTCGTGACGTATTTATTTACATTATCACAAACTCATAAACAAACTCTAACTAGCCCTTCGGAGTAGATCGCATCAATCGTTAGATATAGTTAAATCAGACGAAGAAATAGGCCGATACTTATTGATTCAGATTGTGATTACTAGTTTTCAAGGCTTGGAAGGTAGGGAAATTCAACTGATATTAGAAAAGATATTTAGAGTAGATCTAGATCTACGGCACTAATAAGTAATACTAGTATCAATTAATTTAGGTATTTGTACTACTATGTCTATGACTATGTTCTTATATTATTAGCGCCGTACGTAGTTGTCCCCCCCCCCCCCTTTGATTTCGTAAACTTACCTGACAATTTGGATTCCTAAATTGTCCTCAGCTTCTTTAAAACTTGATTATAATCCTAGATTGTGTAATGCAGCTTGACAATACAACGATACTATCAGTTTATGTATGTAAAGAAATGTGAATGAGTCATGATTGTTGTTTGCAAGCGCGTCATTCACCGACGCACGATGCCGTACGTAACTAATTTGCATACGAGCGCTTGACATTTGGATCCTTTATCGAGATGCTTTAAGATGTTAAACTGTAATTGTTTATCAATATATCACATGAATTTGGATGGGAAGTTGTTTAGAAAATGTAACTTGTTAATATTTACTGCAACTGATATGTCATTCAGAGTGTTGTATTTAATTAATGGTAAAATAAGAGATTTACTTAGATATTTTGCTCTGAACTAGCACAGTCTTCATGTCAAGTCCATTTTCGCTGCGCGTGTGCTTTCCAAGATCGCTTAGCGCATCGATTTCCCCCACGTCCGCATTATGCCTTTATAACCCGTAACATTTCTTAAACAAAAAGAGTTGGCATTGGGCGCTCGTCGGGTTAACAGCTATTTAGTCTCTCCCTGGAAATCCCCCCCCCCCCCCCCTCCTACAAAGGACTTGGAATTGGGCGCTCGTCGGAACCACACACAAGCTCTCTCTCTCCCTCCCTGGAAATTCTCCCATCTAAGGAACTACACGTATTTACAACTGGAATATGAAGGTACAGAACCAAGTCGACGCTGGAATTATACTGGAATTAATATACTGGAATTAATATGCCATTATTAAGACGCAGGAAGATGCTAAGTCCACCTCTCCCCATATGATGCTATGGAATTAAACTAAGACGGAAAACTCCCAAGTCCCATAATCCCAATAAATCATTACATGTATTAGAATATAAGAACATCAATAATATAAATTACTTAAGTATAATATATGAGCACAAGGTATTTGTGACAGTGGTGATTAAGATGTTGTAAATATTTGAAGTACATGCATTAATAAAAGTTGACCATTTTCTTTTGTCTTGAAACTGAAATTATGAGTCAATAAACACTGTGTCTTTCTTCTTAACTGGTACTCCGTCATAGTCGTATATTTCGACGAAACAAACTTAAATAAGTATTGTAGCTTCCCCCGTCTTTCCTCTAATGAAATATAAGACCTAATTTACTTTAACCGCTCGGACATCGTAAATAAGATGTCGGCTGACGAATATCCTGACAGATATAAAGAATCAGTTTCCCCAGCTGGGAATGAGAATAATCCCGACGTAGAGGTCGAGGGTAAAGACGGAGGCGGGGGCGGCCGCCACAATATATATATATATATAGGTCTATATACATTATATTAAGGGGGCCGAGTCGGCAAGGGATTGATATTAATATTGATATTAATATCGAGAGAGAGAGACTCGGGGAGAAGGGAAGTGAGAGGAACTGACTGTCTGAAAGTGCAACAATAAGAAAATTTACATGAGCGATGAACATGAAGGGAAATAGAGAGGGTGAGGTCCATGGTGAGAGAGAAGGGGGCATGCAGGGACATGTCTCTGGGGCATGGTTGGTTACAAATTCATTCATAGAGATTACTGCTGCCAGACAGCTGACGCCCAGCTGCCAGTGTGTAATATTACACTGTGGTTTCTTCGATTAACGGTATCTTTATGATCAGCTATTAGCACATTCCAAAATGTAAACAAATAACGGTTAAACGGAGCGAGAAATGCCAAACGGTTTTGAAGAATGCGGTTGGATAACCGTCGGTTAAACGGTTTGACTCAGGCATATTCCTTATGTTATTCTTTGTTTTTTTAAATCATTCTATCACTTTATCTTTCTGTCTTTCCTTATTTTATTCTTTGTTTTTTATCATTCTATCACTTTCTCTTTCTGTTTTTACTTTCTGATTTACGCTGCGATGTAGCAAGATGACGTCATTTTGACGACGGGTCACTAGTTTTCTGACAAACCTCAAATCATCGATAAACGGGTTCGCAAATTTAGCCTGACGACGCCAGACGACCCGACGCATGCGCAAATCGCCAAAATGACGTCACACCTTTGATGTCGACTATGTCGACGTGACAAACGAAAACCCCCTTAGGTCATCATAAGTCAGCCCTGACTGTTGAATGTTGAATAGCAGAGCAACAATGTACACGATAACAATCAATTGCAAGATTGTAGATTGAGAAGTTGACTCGTAAAAACTAAGTTTCCAGCCTTGAAATACATGCACATGAGCTTCATAAACAAAGTGAAAGCCAGTCATTGTTCCAAAGCATGCCTGACAATAAAGTCTCTGATTTTGTTTCTAATTATGTAAATTATTTGTAAATATGGTGATTTCTTTTAATTTTCCAAAAAGTCAATTAAAACACAAATAATAAAAAAATTAAAAATTAAATAAAAAAAAATATAAAAAAACCTGTCCGGTTTTGACTAACAGTTAAACAGAATTGGAAATATCTTTGATGTTACAACACTATTAGTATTATCTTTCAAATACCGTTGGAATTCAACCTTTTCATTTTTGGGGCCTGCTAATGGGACATAGAACCTTTAACAAGCAGCAAATACCGTTGGAATTCAACCTTTTCATTTTTGGGGCCTGCTAATGGGACATAGAACCTTTAACAAGCAGATACCCTGTCTGATTATCAAGATATTTATGATTGGAAATTGAAATTTCATTTTTCTTTTTTCTTTTTCCTAACGGTTTTTATAACACTACAGTCTATTGGGGAAAATGAGTATGGTATGGTAAAACCAGTCACTCAAAGATTTTTACTTTTTTGAGGCACTTCATGATCATTTTGAAGCGCAATTTTTTTAGGGCTTCAATATTACACCATATCACAGACAGTGATAACAAGTAGGGCTATGCATCTCAGATTTAACATTGTTAAACAATGCCTTTAACATTTAATGTGAAGATTGTAAAGCAAAGTTTGTGTCATGGTTGCGAGGGTTTACTTGTTCATGCTTCTATGCGATTTTATGAGTTTATAAAATATCTTTTTGTTTTGTTTTTTTGTTGGAAAGAGGAAAAATTGTATTTTAAGAGGCGATATCGTATTTCACTCTTATTATTGTACTAAATATGGTAAAAATCGTACTGGTTGGCATCTCTGGATAGGAGTGTACGAGCAACATTTAATACACAAACAAATTATACAAATTCATGAAAAGATAGTCAACATCAGTTCTACAATTTGGCAAAATGTAAGGATTACTAAATCAAAATGCACTTAGTAGATATTAACACTCCCACTAACCTTGTCATGTGCTTTCTCTGTAAAGGTGACTTTCATGTGAACTGGTTCCTTGATCCCTTCTTCTGGTGTTTGTTCTGGTATTCTCCATACCTTTAGTGTACAGTCCTCACTACCAGATACACAGAACTTGGAGGACAATCTGCAAGATAAACCACCATGACAATGACAGTAGTGGTGTGATTGTTTGATATTAAGAGCTGTAATCATGCAATCCTGAGGTTCTACCTGCATTCTACTCTTTTCTGTTATTACCTTTTTATTGATTTGGGTGGGGGGGGGGGGGATTGTTCCAAATTCTTTGGGGTGGTAGTTTAACATAGTGATGAATTTTTACAAAACTGTGTGCACCATAGAACTTTCTTTATTCATTCAACTTTGAATTGCAAATGTTTTTTGATGACATTTAGATTTCAATTCCTGATCAAAAAGTAAATAAACATTCAAATATTTTTTTTAAATATCAGATAAATATCAACTGCATGTGTACTGTGATGTATTTTTAATAGCTAATAATACTTAACGTTTACATGTGTTTAAAAGAAAATTTACGCCAAATAATCTATTTACATTCAGTAACACTGAATTCAACGATATGTGCACTTTCTGAAAAACAGTACCCTACAATGCAAAAACAAACTAGAAACATCGCATTCTCCATTGCTGTGCAATGCGAGTGTATCCCCGGCACTGGCAGCAATTTTTGTGTCATCCTTATGTTTGAAGGAGGGACAAAGATTCCCTCTCCCCTCCCTGAAACAAAAGGATGACGTAGAGATCGCCACTAGTTGCTCGGACTATTGTCAAGACTAGGAGCAGCATCATTAAAACAATATGTGTGTAGATTTGAGTATATTGCATCTCTATACAAAATTTGACAAAATTCAATAAGAAATGTGGTCTGCAGAGTGCACTCACGCCATCCAGCAAAATATGACCTTTGACCCTATAAAACATGGGACACTGGTGACATCATCATCAGAAACTATAGATGCATAGATTTTACCAGCATACACTTCCATACACACTTTGAAAGAAATCTGTCAAGGAATGATGCGGTTAGACCGCACACTAGAGTGCACACAAGACATCTATTAAAATATGACCTTTGACCCTATTAAAGACGGAACACTGGAGAAGGCATCCCCAAAATCTGAAGGCTTATAGATTATACCAAGATACACCTTTGTTCAAAATTTGAACAAAATCCCTTTAAGTGGCCTATAGAGCGTGCACAAACCATCCACAAAAATATGGCCTTTTACCCTATAGAAGACGAAACACTGGGGACAGCATCAACAAATATTATAGGTGTGTAGATCATACCAAGATACACTTCCATACAAATTTAAAGGTAATCTGGATTGTGGGAGTAAGAGTGCACACAAGAATATGACGCAGCTCCCGTGCATACAAAGTTTGCAAGATGGTATAGGTATCGCATGTCCGTGTGCTGCCCTCTATATACCTAAGCTTGAGCAACTAACACCACATTATAATGATGTATGAATACACACAGCAGAGCATTTTACAAAATAAGGACAGAGTGCGTTTATGTTTACAGAATGAGCACTATGCAACATCTTACCTGGCAGCAGCTACTGTCCCTACCGAGTGGGTGTGGCCTAGGCCTACAGCTACACAGGTTACCAAGCAACTCTCTTCATCCATATGCCATACAAGCACTGTGTTATCCTGAGAGAGAACAGATATTTTATGCTTGATGATTTTATCAGGATATACATTGGAAAACATATTGTCAGCATTTGGGTTGTCTCCCTGTCTCATTTTCTTTCTATTTTCTCTCCCCCAGACCACCCCCCCCCCCCAGAAGAGTGAAACATGGTCTTACCTTTGAGCTGCTGACCATCATCAGACCCTTCTTGAATACATCCAAAGACATGACAATATCTGAAAAGAAAAATCAAGAAATGATACACACAAAAGAGCATGGGATCTGGAAACTGAAGATTTAATGGAAAGAAAAAGAAAGAAAGCAGTAAGGTTGATCTAAATTCAGAGGATGCTTGTAACAAGAAGTGGAGGGAGGGAGTGTCATCATGGTGTGAAAGTCAGTATCCCTCTAAAGAGGGAAAATGCTGACTTTAATCAATGATGATCAATGGATGTCTGCACAACAATTCAAACCACTGCATGGGATAACTAGATGGAACCTCGACTGCGTGCAGTCGAAAATGATGCCTCCGTCAAAGAGCAATTTTACAAACCAAAACAGAATCAATTTTTCAAATTCAAGTGTCATTGTAATCCATTAACAGGTTCTCAGAATAGTGTAACGATCCGCTCCGCGATTGTGACGTAACAAAGAGGCCTAACTTATATGAGTCATCGATTGTTGTTTTCAAGCGCGTCATACACGACGCACAATGGTTACATAAATAATTTGCATACGAGCGCTTGACATGGATCTTTTACTGAGATGCTTTAAGATGTTAAACTGTAATTGTTTATCAATATATCACATGAATTAGGATGGAAAGTTGTTTAGACGATGTAACTTGTTAATATTTACTGCAACTGATATGTCATTCAGAGTGTTGTATTTAATTAATAGTAAAATAAGAGATTTACTTAGATATTTTGCTCTGAACTAGCACAGTCTTCATGTTAAGTCCATTCTCGTTGCGCGTGTGCTTTCCAAGATCGCTCAGCGCATCGTTTCCCCACACGTCCGCATTATGTCTTTATAACCCGTAACATTTCTGAAACGCGAGGGGTTTGGCATTGGGCGCTCGTCGGGATAACAGCTATTTAGTCTCTCCCTGGAAATCCCCCCCCCAAAGGACTTGACTTGGAATTGGGCGCTCGTCGGAACCACACATTTATAAGCTCTCTCTCCCTCCCTGAAAATTCTCCCATCTAAGGAACTACACTTATTTACAACTGGAATATGAAGGTACAGAACCAAGTTGACGCTGGAATTAAGATGCTGGAATTAATATACCTCAATTAAGATGCTGGAATTTATATACCTCTATTAATTAGATGCTGGAATTAATATGCCATTATTAAGACGCAGGAATATGGTAAGTCCACCTCTCCCCATATGATGCTATGGAATTAAACTAAGACGGAAAACTCCCAAGTCCCATAATCCCAATAAATCATTACATGTATTAGAATATAAGAACATCAATAATATAAATTACTTAAGTATAATATATGAGCACAAGGAATTGTGACAGTGGTGATTAAGATGTTGTTAATATTTGAAGTACATGCATTAATAAAAATTGACCATTTTCTTTTGTCTTGAAACTGAAATTATGAGTCTATAAACACTTTGTCTTTCTTCTTAACTGGTACTCCGTCATAGTCGTATATTTCGACGAAACGAACGTAAATAAGTATTGTAGCTTCCCCCGTCTTTTCTTCAAATAAAAGAAAAGATCTAATTACTTTAACTGCTCGGACATTATAAATAAAATGTCGGCTGATGAATATCCTGACAGATATAAAGAATCAGTTTCCCCGGCTGGGAAAGAGAACAAACCCGACGTAGAGGTCGAGGTTGAAGATGGAGGCGGGGGCGGCCGCCACAATAGCAATTTCTCTTTGACCTCAAGACCCTAAAATCTACTCAGTTCATTGGCTCTGCCAGATGTCCTGAGTTAAATAGTAATCCATCTGTCAGTTCTAATGAGAATGCGTTCACAAACTATTTTTGCATACATGATAAGCCCATGACATTTAACCTTTGACCTCATGACCCGAGAATCTACTCAGTTCATTGTCTCTGCAAGATACAAACATGATCTAAGTTTGGCAGGAATCCATCAATCTGTTCTAATGATAATGCGATCACAAGCTATTTTTGCATACATAATGAGCCGCATGACCTTTGACCTTGACCTCATGACCCCAAAATCTAATCAGTTCATTGGCTCTGCAAGTAACATACATGACCTAAGTTTGGCAGGAATCCATCAATCAGTTCTTGAGATAATGCGATCACGAGGTGTTTTTGCATACATAATGAGCCCTGTGACCTTTGACCTCGTGACCCCAAATTCTAATCAGTTCATCGGCTCTGCAAGATACATACATGACCAAAGTTTGGCAGGAATCCATCAATCGGTTCTTCAGATAACACGATCACGAGAACAGGACGTACGGACGGATGGACAACCCGAAAAACATAATGCCTCCGGGTACTTCGTAACGGAGGCATAAAAACCAATCCCAGTTAAGCCTGCTGTGTCCCGGCAAGGCATTCCCAAGTTATATTAGGCCTAGAGACAGTTTACAGGACATGTACATGCACTACATGTGCGTAAGTCGAATTTCTAAAACGTACGCCCACTTCAAAGATTGCCTAAGTCAACGCATTTCACTCAGTCCCGTCAAGATCGACTTATGCAAGCTTATCTGTACTCTGGTTAATTGAATTGTCGCACAGAATCCGGATTGCAATTGCTATGTCGCAGTAGGGCAGGTTTTGAAGGTTTTCCTTGCATTATAGAGCAATGGCCTCCAACAGAGGCAGCGCAATGTGACAGTCTACTTTATAAAATGGGTTCAAGAATGTAGCCAATGAGGTTTTCGTTTGTGACGTTATGGCGATGCAGCGCTATTCGGGTATTCACACTGAATGG
This sequence comes from Strongylocentrotus droebachiensis, assembly GCA_035222895.1. Taxonomy (NCBI): domain Eukaryota; kingdom Metazoa; phylum Echinodermata; class Echinoidea; order Camarodonta; family Strongylocentrotidae; genus Strongylocentrotus; species Strongylocentrotus droebachiensis. Next base: position 701,356 of record JAVYIG010000145.1, read on the forward strand.
CACAACATACACTTGGCTACGCCTCATGAAATTTATTTCACCACAGTGAGTACCCTCATGCGCTGCATCGACCATAACGCACTCACATCGGTGTATTATTTCATTTTGTATAGTATTTATTGAAATTGATATATTACTGCATTCAGTGAGAGTGTCGCTACCCGTTTAGGCTCATAAGCAAATTTTACTACCTTCCCTAAATGTGCCATTTTCTTTTCATTCTCCTATATTTTTTTAAGTCTGTGTCTTTTGCATATATTTTCCTGTAACTGGTGTCAAGAGAAATACTTATGATGATGATGATGACCATCCACTCTTACCTGTGTGCCCAGTAAGTATTTGACAGCTGCCTGAGCTCAATTCAAATATTCTGATCTGCTCACTGTTACTTGCCACTGCAAGATGAGACTCATTCATCCCCATTAGTTTCAGATCCAGGATCTCTTCACTGTAGCCCACAAACTAGAGCGCAAAGACAAGATAAATACACATTCATACAGGATTTTAATGTAAAGGCCAAAGCTTTTAAGAAGTCCAATACATTACCAAGAATAAAAAAACAAAAAACAAGACAAATGCGAATGCATATCCAATATGTCTCTGCCCTAAATTCAGTATAGGAAATGGATGGAATTATGTGTGACATATCACGATAAAAAGAAAAGGCCTATAATCAAATGTCAACTGACGACTATGAACTTGACCTACTAGCCCCAAAATTTAATTGGATCATCTTCCAATATTGATACTGTCACCATGTTTATATATATTACAAAGGCAAGGCTAAAACCCTTTTATTTCAGAAATTGACCTCTGTGACTTTTATGGGTAAACCGGTATTTGTTCGACGCCGGTATATATACACCGGTGTCAAACAAATCATATTAAAGATGATCATCTTTGGTTTAATATTCCCAGAGCCTCGGTTGAAATAGATAACATGATAAATGATTAAGAGAAAGGAAAAACAAAAAGTCAATATGTCAAAATGATCACCGCTAGTCAATGTTTTATTTTGCTTCTCCTTCAGGAGAGTAGTAGAGCCACGTTTGGTCTTAGTTTGCTCCAAATGAAACGCTTGATACTGTTCAGTGACCGAAGAGCTGGGGATAAGACGCCATTTTTCGTTTTTTGTAAACAATACCTGTTATTTTAAATCACAAAGATTTATTTCACGAGCGGGCAGGGCGTAAAACAAATTTCTGAATGGATAATAAATGCTTAATTTTGTTTCATTTCATGACAAGACTAATATCTAGAATTTCAGAAATTGAGCAGTGACCTTTGACCTATTTACCAAAAATCTGATCACATCGTCATCCTATGGTAATATATATTATCACCAAGTTTGAGCCTCATATCTCTAGTGGTTCTAGAGATTTTACGATAACAAGGCTAATGGGTCATTCCATGTCAAATCACCCCAAAAATCTGAAAATCTTAACCCGACCATTTTTGATTTTGATGAAACTTGGTGTACTTGTTGAGTGTGATCTCACAGCACCAAATCTCAAATTTTAGGTCAATCGGGTGAGGGGTTTGGGAGATACGGCCAACCAAATTTTGAGATTTTTGCAAAAATGGGGGTGGCGGGCCTACCTTTGAACCCTTGTATCTCGGGAACTAATGGGTCAATCTTCACAAAATGTTGTATTGTTGGAAAGGGTATTTAATAAGGATTCCAAATCTGCCGCCATTTTGCAGCCTTAACGCCGTCAAATACCTATGGTAGCTGGAAATTCAGAAGTTGACCTCTGTGACCTTTGACCTACTAACCCACAATCTAATAAGATTTTCTTCCTACGGTGATCAAACTAGCAACAAGTTTGAGGCGAATATCTCTAGTGGTTTTTGAGATACCCAATAACAAGGCCAACCTGAAATAATTAATGTTTACGGTACAAACAAAAAAGTAAACATTATGATATTTATTTTAATTCCTACAGATCTAACAACCAAGTCCACACTTCCAGATAACTATCACTCTGACCTGCTTCTCCAGTTTCAAATCCTCCAGCCTAAAGAGAATGATGTTGTGGTCATATGTCACCACCGCAATGCATCCAATGGCCTCACAAATCATAGCACTGGTTATCATGGCTGGTTGTTTTTGGTCTTCCGAGGTCTGTTTCTTCAAGGACTGTAAATGGCTTCCTCGCTGCTCGTACAGGCACCGACCAGTAGATGACCAGACTTTCATGATACCTGTGAGCAGATGTTACAAATGAAACAGGGATGGGAAAATATACACATTGCTCTATAATTGGCTAGGTGTTGCCTTGCAAACATTACTAACTTGGTTGTCAGGGGTTCTAAGTCAACAGCTAGAAAACCTTTCGGTGTATGCTTTCCAGACATAAAGCATAGCACAAGTGCCTGTCTTTGTCAAAATACTAATTGAAATTAGGCAGTTGTCTGTTCAATAGTGTTCCTGTCAATGGCACACTCTCTTTCACTCTACTTTAATTTGTATGGATAAATACAGCATTCTATTATTCTGTGATTACAAAGTAACTTCCTCTTAACAGTCTTACATACTGTTATTATTTGTAAGCCTAAGGGGCATACCATATATTTGACTTGAATTAAGCTTTTTTTTGTCCTAACTTCACAGATATGTATAGACAGATCTCAATCTCATTACTGAGGGATTATTGTGTACTGAACTTGAATGAAACTATGAGTATTAAATGTTTTCGGCCCTTTTAAAGTATCTAAACACGTATACATGTACACTGTATCTAAGTAGTTTGGGTCCTTTAGAAGAACATCAGAAAAGAAAATGCCAGCATTGCTGAAACGAGCCATGAACAAGCTTCATATGTGGGAACAAGACAAATGCAAATTTCTGCATCTCCGTAAATTCATTAAAGGAAATGGATGGAATTATTCATGACATATCACATTGAAAACAAAAAGCCTATAATTAAATGACTGTGATCTTGACCTACTAGCCCCAAAATGTAATTGGATCATTTTCCTATAATAATACTGTTACCATGTTTGAAGCTCATACCTCAGGAAGTTTTGTGCGCCGCTGCAACACTTCGTCCGGTAATAAAATATATTGTAAGCAAGCGTCTTTTATACACGACATTGGTACACACGTAGGGCTAAACAAGCTATCAATTCAATAAACGTCTCAATCCCAATAATTTCAACAGAGACAACGGGATCAATATCCCTGAATTTTGTATGCGTACGATACGCCGCCATGACACTCCCCGTCCAGCCGGCCCGCACAGAGCCAGCGGCCCGTTGAGTGGTTGAACACACGTGTGCTTCGGCAAATAGGCCTTTCCCGTTATTGTTCTAATTATTGATCCAATTATTTGACCGCCGGTCCACCCATAGAGTATAAAAGACACTTGCTTACAATATATTTTATCACCTGACGAAGATTACCTCTATGACCTTTGACCTACTTACCAAAAATCTAATCAGATTTTGTTCCAATGATGATACATATTATCAATAAGTTTGAACCTCATATCTCTAGAGGGTTCTTGAGATAGATAGATATTGTAATAGCAAGGCTAAAACCTGTAATTTCAGAAATTGACCATTATGACCTTTGATGCTTGCAGTTCAAATCTCAATTGGTTCTTGATATATCGCCACAACGAAAAAGCGAGATGGACTGACGGACAAACTGAACAAATTATTGTCCTCCTCCCACCTTCAGTGGGCAGAAGCATAAAAAACATCCAAGGACCTATGACCAAATACTCTTTAAAGGCAGGTATTCTACTGACACAACTTTAGATATACGTATACTGCCATCTGCTGCTCATAATGTCTTGATATGTCAACAGCCATGTCCCACAGTGCATCACCAACTGAAAAGGCGAGCATGATTATGCTTGGGTACAGGTTCCGGAAATCTCTCTGTGTACGCCTTTACCAAAAGATGGTGTAATTGAAAGATGACATAATACGTTATAGAAGTGGTAACGATGTCAGTACAATACCCTGCGTTTAAAGGGGTATTCACAACAGAAAAAAATCATTTCCTACCTTTTGCCCCTGCTGTCAAGAAGCAGAAATCTTTCTTTTCCTTCTTTGGAGTTATGTGTGGGAAATCTTTGTCTTCTGGTAGAAAGACTACAGTTTCCAAGGGCTAAGGCAGAAATAAAAATGTTTAAAAAATGTTACATCATCATGCATGTACATTTAGGTCATAGGGGTCAAATTTGATGATTATATCATAACTCAATTTGAAAGTAATCAAGTAATCAAATTCCATAAACTTTGAGTTATAATTTAAACTCTTTAGATACCACAATAAGGCCTTTAAAAACAAATGTTGTATTGCCCTTTAGGTCCTAAAACATGGGTCGGTTGGTCAGAAATCTTTTTTTTCTTCTTTTTCTCTCCCTCTTTGGGATAGTATTTTCCAGATTTTAATGCTTTTTTAAATTCATTAAACATTTTTTTTCTAAAAAAAACAGTAACAAAAAAAAAGCAAACCGTAGATTTCAAGATACATCCTTTTTTTTTTAGGCCTCATGAAAAATGGTCTTTTGTGTACAGATCAAGATACGGAAACAGAACAGGAGAGAGAGAGAGAAAGACAGAGTGAAGGGTGTATCCTGCTCACAATCAGATAGGGGAGTTTACGAAGGCAGAATTTACCTCAAAGACAGGAATGGTTTTCTTTGCCCGATTCATGACTAGATCCCAGATGACCACTACGCTGTCCCTCCCGCTGGACAGCAGGGTGTTACCATCTTGAGAGAAAGACAAACCGGTCACCGCTCCATAATGAGTCTCTAACACAGATAGACAGCTGCAATTATAGACAACAAGAAAATATCATGAGAATCATTCATTGGAAATCAACATCACTAGTACAAAATGAATATTGCAAGTCATGAGTGGCTCATTTGTGTTCACCCCAATATGCTCCCAGTTTGATAACTCTTGGGTCCATATTCTACTTGAATATAAACCACTTGGTCTAAAGTCAAGATTAAAAAAGGAAGTGAGATCGAGCTCTTGTATAACATGACTTTAGAAAGATCCATCCTTCCTTTACTCTCGTTGAATATTAATCAAAACCTTTATCCAATCAGATACAATTTAGTTTTAGTGTAACAGATTAGACACAAACCATTTATCTCGGCCATAGTATGCGTTCTTTGCAACTATGGCTAAATCAATATTGGGTATACAGGAAAATGATGAGAATATCATGGAAATATATGAAAACTAACAAAAAAATACTGCATATGGCAGGACTTAAACAAAACAAGTCAACACAAAATGTAGCATCCCCTCGCCTGGTACAAATGGCCTACATTTAGCAATTTTTGCATATTTAATGAGCTGTGACCTTTGACGTACATACTCAACATTACTTACGTTATTGAACGAAAACCACATGATCGCATATAAAATTAAGAATTTTCTTATATTCAATGAGCTATGACCCTTGACCTACATACTCCAGAATCGAACTTGGGCTGTATTTTGATACCATGTACCTTCATATCAAATTTTATTAAAATCTGTCAAACATTACTAAAGTTATGAAACGGAAAACAGATTTGTTACTGACGGACGGCGGCGCTGTAACATCACGGATATCTCCAATTCCGTTTAACCGCCAGTCAAAACCGGACGCTTTTTGTGAAAAAGCGGGAAGGACTGTCTTTTAACTGCGAGGTGCATTTGAAGGCGCCGATTTGTGCTTGTGAACTTGTCACAAATAATAGTAACAATGTCGTTTTTAGAAGAATGTGTAAGATCATTAATGAAAATTAAAAACAGTAGAGGATCTAGGATAGAACCTTGTGGTATGCCGTGTGTAAAAGTTGGATGAATTATTATTATAAACTACATATTGAGATCTATTACAAAGATTACTTTCAAACCAAGATGACAGACAAATTGGAGTGTTGTTCTAGTTTCCGAGTGGTGAGTCAACACACAGATTACTGAACTGGGAGACATTGCCAGGCATAGTGCCAGGTGGAGGGGCATAAATCGAAACTTTAAAAAAAAAAAAAAAAAAAAATATATATATATATATATATATATATATATATTTTTGAAAAAAATTATTAAAAAAACAAAAAAAAACGGGAAAACAAAACTGTCCAATTGAAAACGGAATCCGTCATGGGCGGTCGGATACCGGACGGTTAAACGTTTGACTACAGCACTAGTTACTATATCCCCTCCGACTTGGTAGGCGAGGGGATAATAACCTGTTTTGATTGGTTAAAGAAAGAAAGGCAATATACTTTGGCCACATTAAAAGACATCAGAGATTTATTGGAAGGGAAAGTAGAAGGTACCAGAGCAAGAAGTAAACTAAGAACCATCTGGAAGGGGAACATTGAGACATGGAGTGAAATGACACTGGAGGTGTGATAGAATGGCAGAGAACAGAGATGTGTGGATAAATATTGTAATCAACTTTCAAGCTTGGAGAAGATTTCATTTTATTTCATTTATTTATTCAGTTCTTAAAGGGCAAGTCCACTCTAAAAATAACTTACTTTCAATAGAAGCAGAAAAAACAGACAAACCAATCAAAAAAAGTTTGAGCAAAATCTGATAACTAATAAGAAAGTTATGAATTTTTGATGACATGAAAAACTTTGAAAATCACAAGACGGATTGGCAACTCACTTTTGAGTCTGTGATGTCATTGCCTCACTATCCACTAATTGTTTTCTTGATATTGATAATGTAAATGTCCTATTTTCCCCCTAAGAATCTTATTTCTTCGCACCAGCATCCAAGTAAGATTGATAGTACCGGTAATACGTTTTTGTGTGGATGCACCCACATAGAGTAATTTTTTTCAGTTCAACTATTTATATATAAAATCAATAATTATGATTTTACTTCATGAGTCTTGTGAAGAGACTAACTGAGAGCCCTCTTCGCCCTTGTGCACTCATTATCGCTTCTGTCGCCATTTTGAAAGAGTAACTCTTTCATGCATTCAGAAAATTTTATGAAATATCAACGCTTTGTTCTCTGGGAATTTTGTGTTTTCGGCGAATAACTACCGCTAACTGTAAGCTTATTATGTTTGTTTTCCTTTGTGAAAAATTTCCGAGTTTTTCTGTCCCTTTTTGAGAAAGTGTCTTACAATTTCGTCATGGCCTCGGTCCCTCCGAAACCCACAGAGTTAGTGGGCAGAGACAAGGACCCTGACCCGGAACGTCCAGGGGCGGATTCTCACCATGGGTCTAAGTACCCTGCGACTGCCACACACATACTACCGCATCATGAACCCAAGAGTTCCGCAGGAGATAAGAAGAAAGTGACTTTGAAAACAAGTTAAAGCAAAAAATCCAAGGAAAAATCAATGCCTGCGCAACTGTGGATTATGACACCCGCCTCTCTAAATTGGAGAATATTTTATCGCGAGTGATTGAGGTTCTCCCTCAAACTCCACCGACACCAGCTCAGAAGCAGGCTAGAGCCTCAGCAGAAGTTATGATTATGAGCCCCCATCATGCAATTTGCCGGGGGTAGATGAGGACACTACATGTGTTTATGGTGGAGATGAGTCAGTGCTTGAGGATGAAATGGGGCAGCACTTGCATGCTGACTCTAACAGTTATCCCTGCTTTTGCAATGAAGTTTGCAGCACAGACAGATGTGGGTACACCACTCGACGATGAAGTAGCTAGTTCCACTTCTTACATGCCAAATCAAAAACTCGAGGATAAAGTTCTTGAAGAAACCATGGCTAAGAAATTGCTGACGAGCAATTGTCCCATCCTAGATGTACCAAAAGTTAACCCGGTAATTTGGAAAAGTTGTCCCCGTTTACTCGAAGTCGTGAACTAAAACTGACCAGAGTTCAAAAGCTCCTTACAAGGGGCTTAACTGCGTATACACATCTGCTTTTGTCTGCTAACCTCACAGAGACACAGCAGGATGCTTCAGCATTGCTCTCCAACGCCAACTATGAGATGAACTCCCTGCGTAAAGAACTCATCAATCCAGATATGAACCCGGCTTACTCTCATCTGTGCAAAGCACTTGTGACAAAATTCCTCTTTGGGGATGATTTAGGAAAGAGAGTTAAACTAAAACACATGAAAGATGAACAGAAAGCGACATTAGGTGTGGTGAAATCTGCTGATCAGGGCAAGGTTCGTGGTCGACCCCAGACCACGTATCACCCACAGCAGTACAGATCGGCTGGATGGTCATCCTCATCCAACAGAATACCTTTCTCAGGGACACCCTATTGGCCTTTTTTAGTCAAAAAATGACCTAAACAAGATTATATACCTCACTTAAGAAATCCAGCCATCTGATTGGTCGAAATTGCATTCATAAACTTTAACTATCTTCCTGTAAAATTCCCGGTAAAATTCCAAACCCATGTAATAGTTCTAAAATAATAGTTCTAAAATTCCAGTTACCATGGTTACCGGGAAAATATTTAAAAACTGGTTTGAGCGATCGAGGATACCGTACGTGTGCGAAGAATTGGGTCGGTAATTTCAATACTGAAATCTTGATCGTACTAAATTCCAAACCGAAGGCAAAAATGGCTGTAGAAACTCTCCCAAGGTTTCAACTTCTTGATGATGATCAAATCCAAGACTTGCTGACAGTAAGAGCACCAAAAAGGGTACGTTAAATTCTCCATAAAATACTGTATTTGCCGGCGTAAAGGCTGCAGTATTTCTGGAAGAGAAAATATCAACAAAAAAAAAAACTAAAGTCAAAACCAGCACGAATTTGCACATATGGGACTACGAACGGAACAATAACTATACCACTATGGAACAGGACATTTCCACACATCTTACAGACAATTTTATCTTGCATTGTCGAAGTCGGGATTTGATCTCTTGCGTACAAATGTAGATGTGACTAAAATCACTGCCTAAGACCGCTCGGAAAAAAAAAAAAAAAATATATATATTTTTGTCGAAGTCGGGATTTGATCTCTTGCGTTCAAATGTTGATGTGACTAAAATCAGCGCCTTAGACCGCTCGGCAATTCCGCACTGATGCTAGCATATGGAGTTTTCTGTGATCTATACATTGCGCCTCTCTCTTGTGTATTGAAATGGATTCAAAATAGCGACTTCGCGTGCTAGATGCTTCGCGGCAGCTCCGTTAAACGGGCCATTCTTTTACTTTTGCAATGCATTGGCACGAACTTAGATCAAGATCTATCGGCAGATGTTGTTTTTTTGGAAGTTTATTTTCATCTTCATGTCAACAATGCAAGATAAAATTGTCGGTAAGATGTGTGGAAATGTATAGTTATTGTACCGTTCGTAGATCTAGTCCTAAAGGTGCAAATTCGTGTTGGTTTTGACTTACTTTTTAATTTTTTTTTTACTCTTTCGCCGCATAGGCCGCACCCCGACTTTTTGATATTTTCTCTTCCAAAAATACTGCGGCCTTTACGCCGGCAAATACGGTACTCAATAAGTGAGGTGACATATGAAAGCGCAGGTTTTTCTCCATATTCCCCACAGGGCCGGCCCACCCCCAAAATTGTAAAAATATCTTGCTTAGACTAGAATCTAGATCTAGTCTTCTCTCAAAGATACACTCATAAAAAACAACCGTGCAGATAAACTAGAGAAAGGCCAAAGTGGTGTCATAAGTTGACTCTTTTTTTTTTGGTATATAAAAGTATTAATGACTGCTTTAATGTTCAAGAAATAGTTGTTTTTATACAGCGTATAAAAACAACCATTTCTCTCAAAGCAGTCATTAATACTATAATATTACATCCAAGTCTTTATATTAACCCAACCCCTACCATTAGTAAATAAAGCATGAACAAATTCAATTGCATTTGTGACTTGTACTAAAGAGAGACTTGAGTCATTTACCTGCTAGTCTGTAGATCCCATATTCTGATGTGACTGTCGTCTGATACGGAGAAGAGATGTAGTCTCTCAGAGTCAGGATGAAACTGTACAAGACTGTATAAATGATAAATTTCAGTGTAAAATGACAGAATTACATACAGTACTGACCAATAAAGCTTACTGATTCAATACTGTGAGGTGAAAATAATGATAACTAATAAAATGTAATGTGTACATATTTCTGGCTTTGCCAAATGGCGATAAGGTCATTGTCACTTCTTCTTCCATCTGTTGTTCAAAGCACCCTGCAAGTACACAATGGGCTGATTGGACCCTTTCACATCTTGTCATTTGTACTGTGCAGGGCCAAGGTGGGTGCGTTCACACTAAGCTATGCTATGGATGACTGACAAAGGAAAGCTGCTGACTTAAAGGTGAAGTCCATAAGTTGATTTTAAAGGGAGTGTAGCATGATGAGACTATGTGTCTCTCCCGTGGCCCTACTCGGGGCCAATAAGGTGTAATATGACTACGGACGACGAGACCTCAGCAATCACGTGGGTGCTAAATACGCAAAACTAAAGCGTGCGGAGAACTTCGGTTTGTTTCGCAAACGCTAGCGCGCTGACCATGTAGAGGTTAAGTCGCTGAATACCGTTAATCAAGTCCGTTCGTTTACGTGCAGTTGTCCAAAAGAAGACGTAGATGGCGTTAGCCAGTATTTGCTCAGCTACACTCCCTTTAAAAGGAGAAGCAAAATGAGAGAAACGAGTGAGTGAAAGTTTGGCAAAAACTGATTAAAAATAAGAAAGTTATTAATTTTTGAAGGTGCGAATTAGTAACTCTGAACTGGAGAGGATCTCGCAAGATACGTCAGTGTTGATATGTACATTACGTGGCTCTGCCAATGACATGTATATCCACTATTAGACAACTCACTCCCAGATCCTAATCAAATGATTGGTCATGCACGGTCACGTGTGATTCATTTACTGAGCCTATTGCACGCTTTTTCATAAAACACTGCAATATTTTCCAGTCCTATTGCACGCTTTTTTAGCGCATGTGCATGATGCGCGTAGAGGTTAGCGCTTAATACTGTGTGTGCATATTGGGCCTATTCTTGCGCAGCACTATGCGTAAATGGGTATAGAGGTAAGTGCGCTTGTTATATCTATGTGTGCGATGTATAAAACAAATGATGCATGTTTTCATTCGTTCATTAAACGATCTATCCACCCTCGTTGATGCTGTGTGTATCTTTCGCACTCAGCCTAACAGCTTTGTGCAATACATACAGCCTCAACTCGAGTGAGGATAGATCGTATAATGAAATCATGCGCATGCATCATTTGTATACTAAAGCAGCAAATAGATTTATTAAGACTATATTTTACTACTCTGCCCAGCCGGATTTTGTGGGAGAGAGTCATTCACAAAGGTACATTGAACACAAGCTGAAGACCCTCACAGGCACGAAGAAGAGGAATAATGCGCTTCGTCGCAAAGACTACAGATGAGGATAAAAGTAAGTTCAGAGATGGGGTTAAGGCAATATCTTTCCTGAAAAAGAAATTGGACAAGTCAAAGGTTGTATAGGACTTTTTGTAGTAATGAAAAACGATACCACACTGACTTTTGGAACTTCTCGAAGTTATTGTGTAGTGGTTATTTTGATAAGTCAGCTATAAATCATTTTCTTGTTCCCAACCTTTTCTAGCGGCAAGGCATCTGATATATTTAGCCATGTTAAAAACAAAGTCAAAGCAAGCCTAGAGAGAATAGATAGATCTACGATAAGACCAGAGTATAAGTTGGCCATCTACACTAGATATTTGGCTGCAAATATCTGTTTGTTTTCTTTGACTATTTATACATAAACAAACATTTCAATTGTCCATCTGCCCCAAGGAATGCATATACCCCAGATGTCTAACATCTATTGGCAGGGCCACACTTTGACCCTAGTGAGATTGTAAGCAGAATGGGACCCGCAAGTAAACAATGCTCTTGACTGCACTACTGATAGAGAGTCACAATGAACACAGAAGCAGTCGTCTATTGTAGTGTGCCAACGAAACCTTAGTAGAATAGAAGATACATTTGATGTTCGCAATAGCTCATGGAACATAGTGAAAAGAGCGACAGCCTCCACCACATTTTGGTAAATTGTACAGTGTTTCTTGAAAGATACAAATTGCGTCATAACAACATTCTATGATATTTGTATATAACAGCTAAGGAATCACCCCCCCCCCCTTGGATTATGTGAACATATACGCCAACCTTGACATTAGTACTATTGCATGGTACTATTCCCCCTCATATCCTTATTACGACACAACGCCCTGAGGATTAGGGAGGATTTGGGAGACCATGGTGAAGATCTTGGTCATAGAGCTCACATTCCCCTTTGAGACAAACATTGAGGAATTGTAGTCCCGTCCGTTACTGTTTAAGAAGATTTATCGCAATTGCCAACGAACACAACCAAAGAAAGTTGACGTTATTATTTCTATGCTTCTACTTGCTCTTGCCCATCACACATCCAAATGTTTATTTTATTACGTTTAACAACACTTTTATACATTTTCCGCTATGATCCATTCTTGAAATAGCTTAAAAATCGTGAAAAATCACTGTGAATACTGTCGGAAAATATAGTACACACACACAATCAACGTACCGTAAATAACGTTGTATTAACCGCACTTTTTTTACCGCCGGTAAACATCAAAAGTCGGGGGTGCGGTTTATACACGTTACAGACATAATTCATGCTGCAAATTGTGTCACTGAGGCTAAAGTACTTGGCTTGGTTAGATAGCATCGTCCTGAAAATGACACTCGTTTTTAATGCTTTTCAAATCATACATCGGAAGTTCTGACATTAGAAAAAATATTTCTAATATGAATGTTACTATAATCTTGAATCTGATAAATTTTCATGTAATTCCGATGATGCAAAATATGAAATTTGGGGCCTAGAATTGTGCTCTGTCACTGCCAAGTCGATCATAATTGTGTTGGGATTGTTATTACATACGTGCGGTGGACAAACAATTTGCATTGCCCCACGTGTGATAATTCATGTAGTGAGATGAAGAAATACGTGACGAAGAAAAAAAAAAAATTCTAGCGATATTTTGTATGTAAATACTTGTAACAAACTTACAAATATGCAATATTTAATATTTTGAACTATTATTATTGTAATATTTCTGGTTGATTGATGATTTTAACTTACGTGAAGATGGATGTCTGTCGATTCTAAATATATGTCTGGTGGTGGGAAATGGATGGGTTTCATTTTTTGAGTGTGGGTACGTACCTGTGTTGGTTACATGATACATAAGTGTAACAATTTTGGCCAAATTTTACAATAAATAATGAAATAAATATATATTATAGTATTGTAATTTATTTATTCTGGAAAATTACAAGAATTTTTTTTTTAACCTCTTAAAAATAAACATTTATAACAACAGTTATGAAAGAGCCTGAATTGTAAATCCAATATGGCAGCTTCCATGAATCTTAACTTTACACAACAACATCAGACAAATATTGACAAAATAATCATTTAATGACAAATTGAAATCAAGATTCATGTACACTTGCAAATAAAACACGATTAAGGACAGGAATATGAATGTAAGTACAACTTTTCATTACGTTTTCATGTGAAATTAGTGCCTGACGAAAGCAGTGCTTTTCACCAGGAATGGTGGGTGAAGATCCCCCCTGCTGGTCGGCCCAGCGCCTGCCCAGTCCCGACCACTATTCTTACTATCAAACTTTGGCAAAAGTGATTAATTTCCGTTTAACCAAAAACCGTCCTGTTTTAACTAGCGTTCAAACGGAATTGAAAGTATCTGTGATGATACAACACTTATTTAGGGGGAGAAGAAAAAAGAAGAAAAACAAAAATATTTTTTAAGGGCGAAAAAGAGGGGTGCGGTTAATACACGAGGGCGGTTTATACAACTTTATTTACGGTAAGCATGCACAGCGCAGCGAAATAGACAGGAAGCGACTTGGTAACCAAACTATCCTAGAAGGCATTTAAAATGGGGCCTGAACATAACACACAGGTATTTTTAATATATTAGCAATAGCGAGAATTGCACAATAAGTGAATACTAGTAAACTCTATTTAGGGTATTTTGTTTAAATACTATTTTTTAATCATGAGGCCTACATTTTTGGTAATCCCAAAGTGGTATATCTGTCATGTGAATTTCCAACTGTGCTTTTGTCCATCTGTGCCCTACCTGACAACGCCCTGAGAGCCTTTGAGGTTATGGGTGCAGTACTGGCGGACGATGTCCCAGAGTTTGATGGTACTATCACTGCTTCCCGTAGCAAGGAGGGTGGATGTCGAGTCAAAGGCCATACTCACCACTGGACCTCTGTGCAAAGACTGAATAAAAACAGCAATAGAAATATGTGTAGATCTCCACCATCACCACCACCATTATACACCATCACCATCATCATTATCATTATCATCATCGTTATCATCATCGTCATCATCATCATCACAAACACCATCATTCACCATCAAAAGCTCCCTCAGCAAGCAACTGTCTAACCCTGACCCTGATCTGACTGTAACCCTTATGCATTGTATTGGTGCAGGGTGGGGTATTCTTTGTTTCATAATAAAGAGAAAGTTGAGTTCTCATAAAGGTAAGACAAAATATTGTGACCTTTCTTGTTCTATTCATTCTCCCATGGAAGAATATCACAAAAGCAATGGCTCCTGAGAAAGATTGCTCTTCAAAGAAATGGCTGAAATTTTGGACCTAAATTTCATCATTTTTATGCCATGTAAAAGTAATCCAGAGCTGCCAACCTGTGCAACCCCCCCAAAAAGAAAACATGATGGCAAAAAAAAAAAAAAAACTAGATGGAACTTCGACTGCGCGCAGTCGAAAATGATGCCTCCGTCATAGAGCAATTTTACAAACCAAACCAGAAGAAATTTGTCAAATTCAAGTTCAATTGTAATCCATTAACAGGTTCTCAGAATATCGTGATTACAAGCAATTTCTCATATACATATATGACCCTTTGATCTTTGACCTCATGACCCTAAAATCTACTCAGTTCATTGGCTCTGCAAGATGTCCTGAGTTAAATAGTAATCCATCTGTCAGTTCTAAAGAGTGCGTTCACAAGCTATTTTTGCATACATAATGAGCCCATGACCTTTGACCTTATAAACCAAGAATCTACTCAGTTAATTGGCTCTGCAAGATACATAAATGATCTTAGTTTGGCAGGAATCCATCAATCTGTTCTAATGATAATGCGATCACAAGCTATTTTTGCATACATAATGAGCCGCATGACCTTTTTACCTTGACTTCATGACCCCAAAATCTAATAAGTTCATCAGCTCTGCAAGTAACATACATGACCGAAGTTTGGCAGGAATCCATTGATCGGTTCTTGAGATAACGCGATCACGAGCTGATTTTGCATGCATAAATGTGCGCTGTGACCTTTGACCTCGTGACCCCAAAATCTTATCAGTTCATCTGCTCTGCAAGATACATACATGACAAAAGTTTGGCAGGAATCTATTAATCGGTTCTTCAGATAACGCGATCACGGGCTGTTTTTGCATACATAATGAGCCCTGTGACCTTTGACCTCGTGACCCCAAAATCTAATCAGTTCATCGACTCTACAAGATACATACATGACCAAAGTTTGGTAGGAATCCATCAATCGGTTCTTCAGATAACGCGATCACAAGAACGGGACGTACGGACGGACAACCCGAAAAAATAATGCCCACCGGCTACTTCGTAACGGAGGCATAAAAAATTCGAGCAAAAAACTGAAAATTCATTAAAAAGAAACTTACTCACGCGCGACACACTTCCAATGCAGAAATGTGCATTTATCATGCTGATATTTCCATATTAGGACCTATAGTTTATTTACAAGTAGGTAAAGTCTTTTGTTGTTGTTGTTTGTTTGGTACTATAACGGCGTTTCATTCTTTTAGAGAATAATTACGCCTTTAACTTTTTTCTTTGTTTACTATTGAAGTAGTGATTAACATTTTAGGACTTTTGGTTGATGTTCCAAAAAAAAGAATATATATATAATTTTTTTTTAAAAAGTATTTTGGGAAGAACAAACGTACTACAGTAATTGGGAGTAAATAACAGAATAATTCCGGGGAAAAACGTAATGGTTGGCATATACCTATTTCTGTTTGCAATGCATGTGACTTTCAGCGTGATCGAGCTAATTTCAATTCTTTTTTGTGATTTCACATTACCGTAAGTCTTATAAAGAGTTGTGATAGATCCGAATGAATTGCCAGTCCTCGAATCAATCGCAAGTTTGCAGTCACCTATCTCTTATGATTCAGTTGCAATTGATATTAATCGCAAATAAGTTGCAATCAATATCAACTCTTTATAAGACGGTGCCAATCAATCTTGAAGCCCCTATTTAGTGCTGTAGTTAAACGTTTAACCATCCGGTATCGGACTGTCCATGGCACTATCCGTTTTCAATTGGACGGTTTCTTTTCCCGTTTTTTAAATAATTTGTATTATTATTTTTTTTTTTTTTTAAAGGCACACTGTCCTACTTGTAGCTACTTGCTCCCTCTATATAGAAAACTTTCCAAATCGGTGTCTGTTGGTCCCCCATGATCCTCTTTTTCTTATGTTAAATGAGAGCTGAGTTAATGAGATAGCCACCTGTCACAGTGACCTCGATGGCTCGCTGTGTGGTCTAATCCCTTCTAGCTGCAGTAGTAACGCCTACCTTTAAATAATTCAACAAATAATGTACATAATAAGAAACAAAATCACTGAACAAAAACAAGTTTGGGCGACATTATAGTCATCATAAGTCAATACACGATAACAATCAATTGCAAGATTGTAGATTGAGAAGTTGACTCGTAAAACTAAGTTCCCAGCCTTGAAATACATGCACAATACAGCACTGCTGCCATTTAAATCCCAAATCCTGACCTCCGCAATATCACGATCGTGAGCTATAAACATGAATACACGTGCGTACTAGATTCATTAGCTTCATAAACAAAGTGAAACCCAGTCATTGTTCCAAAGCATGTCCGACAGTAAAGTCTCCGTTTTCGTTCAGTGATTTAGTTTCTAATTATGTACATTATTTGTTAATTATGTGATTTCTTATGATTTTCCAATTAAAACACAAATTTAAAAAAAATAAAAAAAATAAAAAACACTTAAAAAAAAAAAATTGTAGTAACCGAAAACCGTCCAGTTTTGACTGGTGGTTAAACGGAATTAGAGATATCTGTGATGTAACAACACTACCCCTATTTTACCTGCCAAGTCCTAGTACATGAACCATCTTTCCAGTTCCACTGCTTCAGTAATGAGTTCCTGTATGCTACCGCAAGAATCTAAACCAAAGCGAGAAGACAAACACATATATATTAAAAGGAGATCCTCACTCTGCTTGCTACGTCCTAAAAAGCTTAGATTGATTACTACATAAAATTAAACTGCACTACCCTTAGACCAACAGTAATATTCATATTTATTATGAAGATATTTATCAAAGTGATTGGTAAATGGCTAAATGCCCATGACTCTCATCCAAGAGGCCAAGGTATCGATCTTTGCTCGATGCTTACATCCTTGGAAGACGTTTTTCAACATTTTCCCTCTCGACCCAGGTATAACTGGAAATATCGCAATCTGTATTGCCGCGCAATGCGAATGTATCCCCCCGGCAGTGGAAACGATTTTGTGTCATCCTTATGTTCGAAGGAGGGACAAAGATCCCCTCTCCCCTCCCTGAAACAAGAGGATGACGTAGAACTCGCCACTAGTGGCTCAGACTATTGTCAAGACTAGGAGCAGCATCACCAAAACAATATGTGTGTAGATTACGGTAGAGTATAATGCATCTCTGTGGAAAGAACTGTGTCAAGAAATGTGACCTGCAGAGCGACACAAGATATCCCCCAAAATATGACCTCCGGACTCTATAACAGACAGAACACAGGTGGCAGGATCACCAAACACTAAAGATGTGTATAATTGACCAAGATACACCTCCAAACAAAATTTGAGAGAAATCTGACAAGAAATGTGGCAAAAATGGACAAACGACTTTTGACCCTATGAAGGATAGAACAATGAGGGCAGCATCACTAAAAAGTTAAGATGTATTGTACCAAGATACATCTCTATACAAAATTCAGAAAAAAATCCATCTGCAGAGTGCACTCACACCATCTATCAAAATACCGTAATTAACAGTTTATTAACTGCACTTTTTTTACCGCCGGTAAACATAAACAAGGAAAACGCTCTCAGCGGTCTCGCCTGCATTACGCAATTCAATATGATGAAAAATTGAGGTTGGAACATTATTTATAAGCAGGGTGGCCCATTAGCAGGCCCCCCTCCAAAAAAAAAAAAAAAATAAATAAAAAAAAAAAAAATAATGAAAGCCTTTGGATATTGAAGTGAATATTGGCTAAGAAGTAAGAATCAGTACCAAGATTGATAACTTTATAATGGAATATGAACAAATAATAACTAGATGGAATTCGACTGCGCGCAGTCGAAAATGATGCCTCCGTCATAGAGCAATTTTACAAACCGAAACGGAAGAAATTTTTCAAATTCAAGTTCAATTGTAATCCATTAACATGTTCTCAGAATATCGTGATTACAAGCAATTTCTCATATACATATATGACCCTTTGATCTTTGACCTCATGACCCTAAAATCTACTCAGTTCATTGGCTCTGCAAGATTTCCTGAGTTAAATGAAATACATAAGAATTGAAATAGACATGGACAATTTTTTTATGTGATAATGCCCGATAGGCTTTTTAGAAACTTTTTGCCACAAAATCAACTCTGTAAAAGCTTTATTTATGTAATTGTTAATAAAAATCATTATTCATGAATTTGATTTGCATAAATTAGCATAATTGATAAAATAAGTAATTTTCAGCAAAATTATAGTGAGGTCTCTTCCTTTATGCAATTGCATAAATTAGCATAATTGATAAAATACGCAATTTTCAGCAAAATAATAGTGAGGTCTCTTCCTTTGCGCAATTTCTCAAGACGCGTGCCAAATTTCGAGGCAATCGGCCCCTCCCCCCCCCCCCCCAGTCAGGGAGGTGCTCAAAATAGCCCAGTTAAGTACGGGTTAAGTAACGGAACATATTTCAAGTGGTTCTTGACATATCATGACAAGTCCTATACATGTAGTCTGAATTTTTCAAGTTGACCTCTATGACCTTTGACATACATGTACTCCAAAATCTAATCTGATCGTTTTCCTATGGTGATATATATACTATCCTTAAGTTTGAAGTTTAAAATCTCAAATGGTTCTTGAGATATCGCGATAACGATCTCAATGTATGGAATTTCATAAGTTGACCTCTGTGACCCTTGACCTACGTGCTCCAAAATCTAAACAGATCGTCTTCCTATGGTGATACATACTATCATTAAGTTTGAAGTGAAAATCTCCAGTGGTTCTTGAGATATTATGATATGGTGATACATACTATCATTAAGTTTGAAGTGAAAATTCTCCAGTGGTTCTTGAGATATCGCGATAACGATCTCAATGTATGGAATTTCATAAGTTGACCTCTGTGACCCTTGACCTTTGACCTACGTGCTCCAAAATCTAATCAGATTGTCTTCCTATGGTGATACACACTATCATTAAGTTTGAAGTTTAAATCTCCAGTGGTTCTTGAGATATTATGATAACAATTTCAATGTATGGAATTTCATAAGTTGACCTCTGTGACCCTTGACCTTTGACCTATGTGCTCCAAAATCTAATCAGATCGTCTTCCTATGGTGATACATACTATCCTTAAGTTTGAAGTTTTTACATCTCCAGTGGTTCTTGAGATATCATGATAACAATCTCAATGTATGGAATTTCATAAGTTGACCTCTATGACCCTTGACCTTTGACCTACGTGCTCCAAAATGTAATCAGATTGTTTTCCTATAGTGATACACACTATCACTAAGTTTGAAGTTTAAATCTCCAGTGGTTCTTGAGATATCATGATAACAATCTCAATGAATGGAATTCATAAGTTGACCTCTGTGACCCTTGACATACGTGCTCCAAAATCTAATCAGATCGTCTTCCTATGGTGATACATACTATCCTTAAGTTTGAAGTTTAAATCTCAAATGGTTCTTGAGATATCGCGCTAACAAACTCAATACAAGGAATTTCATAAGTTGACCTCTGTGACCTGTGACCTACGTACTCCAAAATCTAATCAGATCGTCTTCCTATGGTGATAAATACTATTCCCGAGTCTTAAGTTTAAATCTTAAATGGTTCTTGAGATATTGTGATAACGGTCAAACGGGACGGACGTACGGACGGACAACCGAAAACATGATGCCTCCGGCACCACCTTCGGTGGCAGAGGCATAAAAATTGATTTATTAATTCTCATATTAAGTTGTGAAAACATAATCCAAGTCTACTGACCTAAAATGACCTTTGACCTGGACTTTGTGGCCTGGACTTTGTGACCTGGAATTTGTGTTGTATGATTTGTGGTACTTGATAATGCTTTTGAAATTATAATAAAAATTCAAAATCTTGATGTGGATACCACAACATAGACAAAGTTTGTTGACCTGAAATGGCCTTTGACCTTAACTTAGTGACCTGAAATTCTACTCACATGATTGGGGATACTTGATAACCCTTTAGTCTAAGTTACATTGAATAAGAACTTATACTTTTAAAATTACATTACAAATTTAAAAACTTAACCTGAGGTTAAGTTTTCGATGTTGATGCCACAACATAGTCCAAGTCTGTTGACCTGAAATGACCTTTGACCTTGATATTGTGACCTGAAATTCTACTCACATGATTGGGAATAATTGATAACCCTTTGGTCCATGTTTCATTAAAGAAGAACTTGTACTTTCAAAATTATACTAAAATTTCAAAAAAACTTAACCTCAGGTTAAGTTTTTGATGTTGACGCCGCTGCCGTCACCGGAAAAGCGGCGCCTATGTCTCGCTTTTTGCTACGCAGGCGAGACAAAAATTGGGATGCTGTTTATATACGTTACAGACATAAGCCATGCTGCAAATTCGAGGTACCGGTAAACAATCTCTGCATTAAGCAGCGGTTAAATTGTGTCACCGAGGCTGAAGTTCTTGGTTTAGTTAGATACCATCGTCCTGAAAATGACACTCGTTTTCAACGCTTTATAAATCATCCATCGGAAGTTCTGACATCAGAAAAAATATTTCTAATGTGAATGTTATATTATAATCTTGAATCTGGTAAATTTTCATGTAATTCTGATGATGCTAAATATGAATTTTGGGCCCGGAATTGTGCTCTGTCACTGCCAAGTCGATCATAATTGTGTTGGGATTGTTGGCGTATGTGCAGTGGATACTGGATACAAATGTGATAATTCATCTAGTGAGATGGAAGAAATACGTGACGATGAAGAAAAAAAAAAAATTGAGCGATATTATGTTAATACTTGTCACGAACCTACAAATATGCAATATTTTATTTTTTGAATTATTATTATTGTAATATTTCTGGTTGATTGATGATTTTAACTATCGTGAAGATGGATGTTCGTCGATTCTAAATATATGTTTGGTGGTGGGCGTTGGGAATTTGAGTGTATTTCATATTTTGAGTGTGTGTACATACAAGTGTAACAATTTCTGACAAACTTTACAATATAAATAATGAAATAAGTATATATTATAGTATTTTAATTTATTTATTCTGGAAAATCACGGGAGAAAAATATTTAACCTCTTAAAAATAAACATTTATAAAAACAGTAATGAACAAGGCTGATCTGCAATCCAATATGGCAGCTTGCATGAATCTCATCTTTAGACAAAAACACCCGAAAAAAAAAAAAATCAGTTAAAGACAAATTGAAATCATGATTCAATACACAATTGCAAATAAAACACGATTAAAGATGGAAATATGAATGTAAGTACAACTTTTCATTACGTTTACATGTGAAATTAGTGCAGGACGAAAGCAGTGTTTTTCATCAGGAATGGTGGGCGAAAATCCCCCGTGCTGGTCGGCCCAGCACCTGCCCAGTCCCGACCACTATTAGCCTAATCAGGCAATCAAACCTTGGCAAATGTGATTAATTTTTGTTTAACCGAAAACCGTCCTGTTTTAACTAGCGTTCAAACAGAATTGAAAATATCTGTGATGTTACAACACTTATTTTAACAGGAGAAGAAAAAAATTATTAAAACAAATTATTTAAAGGTGAAATTCAAAGAAGATCACAAATATGTCAACCTATGTATCACTAGAAACTGGTAAGATAACAGATGGCCATCGTACAAGTTTTAGGTCAACTACATATCGGGTGATTTATAAAAATACAAATACAACCACCTCCATAGCAGCTGGGATATACGAGAGATTCGCCGGAAAAATAGCGATGTTTTAATGACGTCACTATATGGACCAACACCGCCCAAGCAGACGATATCCCATAGAGAATGAACATAATTGCAAAGCTATTATTTCTCAAATTATAATGAGTTTAGTGTATATAAATGTAATGGTATGTCAAACCATTCAAAAGAGGATATGACCCGATTCTGATAACTAAAATCTTTTGCTTGTAAATACACAGGATATGGGTTAATTAACAATCAAAGAAACCAGACTTTCAAATTGAAAAACCCCGGAATGATATTAAGGACGGCATTTGTTCCCTTTTGAAACGCCGAACATAGCCCGGTGTGTGCAGCTGAATATACAATGGCGTCTTATTTTGTTTACAAGCGACAGATTCCTTTATTTTTGTATCGCTGCATTTGTCATCAAAATAAAACCATGCGCGAGGTTTAGAGTGGGGCAATAGATTATACATTTAGCCTGACGGTAGTGAAGTAAGAGAAAGAACTCAAGAGAAGATGAAAACACAGGCACTGAAAATGTGTGAGATGTCATGGGACATCGTCTGCTTGTACAAGTCATGTCCATACTGTGATCTCACACATCTCAGCAGCATTCGGAGAGCTCTTCAGGTGCTATGCCGGGGCTGTATTTAAGCATTTTGTAATTTATAATAATCATTACTTCGAATGTTTCCAAGCATTGAATTTTGATAACCTTGTCGAATCAAAGTTTCAACTTTGCAATAATGAAAATAAAGTTAGTTTTTAAAATCAATGAATATCTACTTTAAACAAATTATTAAAAAAATAAATTAAAAAAAAAGGGCGAAAAAGACAGGTGCGGTTAATACACGAGAGCGGTTTATACAACGTTTATTACGGTATGGCCTTTTACCCTATAGAAGACGGAACACTGGGGGCAGCATTACCTCAAATTATAAGTGTGCAGATTATACCAAGATACACCTCCATACAACATTTGAAAGAAATCTGTCAAGGAATGTGGCAGTTAGACCGCACACAAGAATATGACGTTGCTGTGGCGGCGGGACTCTGCTGAATCTAAAGTATCCTCCTGCCGGGGGAAACAATTTAATGTAGCTATTTAACTCACCTCATCATCTTTAGTGACAGCAAAACATGTCACTTCATCCACACCCTCCTGTTAAAATAACATAAAAATTCACAAGGTTAATACAATTCTTTTCTGCTTAGCTATATACTGGTCATTATTCAATCATTGTCTCATTTTGATCATTCATATTCATGAAGCTGTAAGCACATCACAAGGTATAGAAAAAGCTAAACTGTAAACAAAACTAGATGGATCTTCGACTATGTGCTGTCGAAAATGATGCCTCCATCCACCATAGAGTGATTTTACAAACTAAAACAGAAGCAATTTTTAAAATTCAAGTTTGATTGTAATCCATTAACAGGTCCTCAGAATATTATGATAACAAGCTATTTTCCATATACCGGTACATGTATGACCATTTGACCCCTTGACCCTAAAATCTAATCAGTTCATTGGCTCTGCAAGATACATGTCTTGGGTTTGATGGTAATCTGTCTATCGGTTCTAAAGATAATAAGATCGCAAGCTATTTTTGCATACATTATGAGCCCCATGACCTTTGACCTCATGACCCCCTAAGTCTAATCAGTTCATTGGCTCTGCAAAATAAATCCATGTCCTGAGTTTGATGGTAATCCGTTCATCGGTTCTAATGATAATGCGATCACAAGCTATCTTTGCATACATTTTTTTTTGGGGGGGGGGGAGGGGGGTAAAAAAAGTATCAACATTTTAAAATTGTGCAAAATCTTACATCTTTGATGCTATGAACAGCCTTCCCTGTCACAGCATCCAGAATCTTAACTTCATCTCCATTTGTACAGAAGATGTGGCTGCCATCTGATGCTACATGGACTTTTCCTCCAGTGTAGAATGCTTCGATCCTGTTTGCTACTCTGAAACTGAATGAGAAAACTGTAAAAATTTAGCATTGAGGGTTGAAATGTTCATCAAAACTCATAAGCATATTTTAGCAGCATTCAAAAGTAGAGAAGAACATAAGCAGCAATATGCTGATAAAGACTTACTGCCCTCAATATTTAAAGGTGAATTTGGAAGAAAGTGATGAAAATATGCATGTTTGCTATTGTTGGAATGCTTATGACATAAGGAATACAAATATATTGACAGAAATTTGCATGTGTTGTTAAATTATTATTAGACTTAGAAAGATCAAAAGTGTAAGCAGAGGAACCCGGAAGCGTTGATATTCTCGTTCGTGGCGTAGTATATGTGACGTATTTCCGTGGACTGTTCCTAAACCCGGAAGTACAACGTATTATTTCAATGTAAATACGTACACAAACATAGGTCATTTTTTTAGTAGATTTTGCAATTTTTGTGATATTTAATGAAGTGTTTTATCGAATTTACAATAAAGAAATGAACATTCTTTCAATTAGTATGAGCATTGGTTACTTCCCGATGTTTGGTTTCCTTGAAATATTGACGTTTGGTACTGTAAAATTGATCGTCTTGCAGATCCTGACGCACTGGCTTCGCCTATGTTTTGTTTTGATAGTTAGCGTAACTTGAACTTCGCGGCACGGGGAAAACGCGCGATGAGCTCAGCCGTTCATAGTGCAGTGTTCACCGTAGTGTATTGCAGCGTGACATTTTTTGGAGATAAAGTTGTTTTTCTCGGTTATAAATTAGCTGAAACGTCTGTCAATCGAACAAATTAAGCAGGGAGACCGCGATCAGAATGCAGGTGAGCTAAAACGGTTGTATTACTCGGCTTGTAATTACTACTGGTCTAGTTGAAATGTCTGCTGATCGAGAAAAAAACTCAGCAAAGAGACGGCGCTGTAGTGCGGTACTTTCTCTTCGCCATGCATGTCGAATCGACAATACAACAGGGAAGAATCGTCGGGGTAGGACGAAGAATCACCTCCTTTTCCCCATCGAATACTTCTTCAAATCATAATTTCAACTGGCCAGCCAGATGCTCAGAGAAGTCGAGCAACCTAGTAAGTCAAAATTGTAATTACTCCCTTTGCATATTTTGAGATAATGTCGCTCAACCCGCTGTTTGAATGTTTCCCTATGCACCCGCTGAAGCTCCGACGCCTTTTGCGTCGGCGTCGGAGCTTCCTGGAGTAGCTGCAACTCCCGCATCACGATTCGATCAGTGTTTACATTTTTGTCGTCTTTAAATTCGCCCAATTCACCCATCATCTTCACTTATATACCATCATCACTGCTTTTAACTTCTTCTTCATCATACTCCAAGATCATTTCGAGTTCATCTGAGCTGTTTTCTGTCATTTTTACTGATGATTAATATCCCGATATAATGTCTTTACTTTCACTCTGATATGTACCCTGCAGTGCTATCTGATTGCGAATAGAATGCGCGCGGTTACCGTGTTGTGAATAGTCCACGGAATGACGTCACATGCCCAAACCTCCTAATGGCATCGTAGACGAAATTCTCTCAGAAAAACTTGATTCTCGTAACTTCATTCCATTATATCTCCTTCCCCTTATGTTTATCGACAATGAACTTAATAACAAAAATGAAGAACTGAAAATAACCTGGGAGCTACTTATGTATTTCAAGAGAAATGATATTTTATCTATTGATTTTTTAATATGACTTTACATTTGATATTCGACATGGTGTTATTTATTGGAACTTCTGATTCCAATAAATCACTCACTTACAGTGAGCGATTTCAAGTATGGTGTTCGGTGTTGGTGTTGGTGTTGAGAGCTTGAAAAGGCTGCTGAACTGAGCTCCAACACCGACCGTCAGTTTAGAAGGACGATACCGATCACGCGTGCGCGTTATCGATAGCTCAACACCAGCCTACATCATCATTACTATTAGTCATTCAGGGTAGAATCTCTGATTAACATGATGATGATTAATGAATCAAAGGAATGGAAATTCTCTTTTTTCATAATCAGATAATCATATTTTACTCTTAAAACTTAAAGACTTAATAAATATCTAACGTCTTTATATGGAAAATCGACTAATCGTACAGTCTAACGAATATGACATTTGTTGTGAAAAAGAAACTATCGAACATTTTATATTTCGTTGCAAGAAAAAGAGTTTTCTGGAAAATTAACTCAAGAATTATATATTTCATCTTTAAAATAGAAATTGAAATTGATATGAAAATGTTATTGATTGGATATAAAATAAATAACAGAAAATTTACTTTACTTAATTTTTTCATAAATTATGCTCAACTGGTAATATACAAAGACTACGTAAAGCGGAACTTTGGGGAAGTACCAACCAATCCAAAGAGGTTAATAAATAATTTTATTTCATCATTAAAATGTTATTTGAAATACAAAGAAAATATAAGATACTTCGATAATGAAGAATTTAAGGAGGTATTAGAATTTAGAAATATTAAAATGATCATTTTAAGAAATTATGTTGATCTTGTATATAATTCATATGTTTCATTTTTACTTGTTTTGTAAATAATATATATTTTGAAATGGAACAATAAAGTCCCTCTGAAGAATTAAAGAGGGAGGGGGGGGGGGGTATAGTGCTGTAGCCGAACTGCCGAACTGAACGAAAGTTCGCCGAACATGGCACTTCCGAACCGAACCAAACTGAACGCAAAGGCCTGGTTCGGATGTTCGGCAGAAAAATGTAAACGTTTTTGCAAGCTAATAAACTAGTCATTTTGTACCTAATTTTCATGTCATGATTGCTCATTTTATGTTTACTTTTTTCCCATTTTCCGCCTTTGTGATTTATGCCTATCCAGTGGTGGGCGCGACTTCACTGGCGCCATTTAAATCCCAAATCCTGACCACGCTACGTCGCAATCGCAAGCCATAAACAAGAATACATGTGCGTGACCGAACCAAGTTCAGCTCAACAAAAAAATAATATTTTAATTGTAACAATATCGGACAAATTTTACAAAATAAATAATGAAATAAATATATATTACATGTATAGTATGGTATTTATTTATTCAGGAAAAATAGCGATTTTATATTTTTCCTATTGAAAATAAAAAAGTTATAAAAAACAGTTCTTGAGGAGCCATTCAAGATGGCAGCTTTCATGACTCTAACAATAGACAACAACCGTCTCGGAAAATCTTTACAAAATATCATTTATTGACAAATTGAAAACATGATTCTTTTAAAATTGAAAATAAAACATGATTCAAGACGGAAATACGAATGTGAGTATTATTTTTCTTAACAAATAATTACGTTTAGAGCAGTTTTTTAATGTGAAATTCATGCTGGTCGGAAGCAGTGTGCAGAAGTCCTCCGTGCTCGCCGGGCCCGGCAGGCTAGCCGCCCTGTGCCGACCGCCGTGGCTATAACGCTGCTTGCTATTTTACCGAACCCCGAACCGAACCAAATTCGGGTGAAAAATTGCCGAACTCTGCCGAACCGAACCGAACACGAACATAGCGTCTGACTTACAGCACTAGGGGGGGTTAACAGATTTATATCTGATCTTGCGTACCTGTATAAATAAATAATAAATACATAAATAAATAAACAAAGTTGCATTACCACTGCATGGCATAGATCCGTGGCATAGTATACAATTGTATTTAGGGGCGGAGTGTGAATATTGACAATGACTGTCAAGATGAAGGGCTACAAACTATTAATGCAAGGGTCACTCTGTGGCCTGGACCCACCCTCCTCAGGTCATCACCTTTCTTCACCTGAGCCAATTATTTGTAACCTCAGGGTTTCACCATCACTTCATGTGCTTTACAAAAAACAAAGGCAAAGCATCACTCTTATCAGCAAATGTGTTAGTCCAGGCTTCACCCTTTGAATTATTTGCATAGGTGATGCTTCACTTTTGTCAGTTTTACATAGGTGAGGCTTCACTTGTGTCAGTTTTCCATAGGTGAGGCTTCACTTTTGTAAGTTTTCGGCCGGTCTGAAGCTTCACCACTGTTTCACCATACTGGCCATTTGCATAGTTCAAGCTTCACCACTGTTTCACCATATTGGCCATTACATATTTCAAGCTTCACGTTTTGAAATCAAGCTCCACCAATGTTTACTTATAATAGTAGACCATGACTGCAATGGT
Source organism: Strongylocentrotus droebachiensis (assembly GCA_035222895.1). Lineage (NCBI taxonomy): Eukaryota > Metazoa > Echinodermata > Echinoidea > Camarodonta > Strongylocentrotidae > Strongylocentrotus > Strongylocentrotus droebachiensis. The sequence goes on from JAVYIG010000145.1 coordinate 729,768, forward strand.
CTATAGTCATGATAGTAATTCCATACTGCTCAATAAGTACCAAGTCAACCAGGTTTCAATTCAAAGATACGTTTCGGGCACGTATACTGCGAATACTCACGCAACTAGTTATGTGTAGGAGACTAGTAGACTACTCGAAAACGATCTCGTGAAATCTCGAAATCAGTTTCGCTGGAGAAAAGTTCGGTGACCTCAGGACGATCACTCTGCGAGTGCATGAGTGACCGGAATAAAAATTAAATAGTTGTTTTGAAACGCACGATTTCGACATGATTTCGACATATTTTCGACGCGACCGGTAGTGGCTTCGATGTCACATCACCTGAACAAACAAGGCGACCGATTGGATTCGATGTCACATCACCAGAAAAAACAAATTACTCGTCAAAGCTTCACACATTTCATCAATTTGTATAGTAAAGCTTCACCCAATGAAGAAAAACGAACGTTAGGACTTCACTACAACAACAAATAGGTCAGGGTCAGGCTTAGGCGTCGAGTCGACGTCGATATTTGGCGACCTCTGAGGAGGGTGGGTCCAGGCCACAGAGTGACCCTTGCATAAAGCAGGCCTATGCTTTATTTTTTGTTATGAACCAATGCACAAATAGATCTAAGTATCATTCCAAAAAAAATGAGGAAAAACATGGGGAAATTATGTCATTTCAGCAAATTTGTAGATCACTTTTTTTTGTTTTTTTTTGTTGGGGGGGGGGGGGGACATTTGTCCCCTAGTATACCAGTGATAAGCAAGATAATAAATATCATTTTCCTTTTTAAAAGTACAATATAACATGTAAAAAGCACATGGTACACAACTCTACATTTCCACTAAGATGTTCTCGGTTCTCAAATATTGAATCACAGTTATTTAAAAATGGAGAATGTGATCTATGTATTTCATAATCGAAATGTTCTGTATTTGTTGCTGAAACCATTTAAATTTGGGTGGGGATATACATGTAGATACCATCCCTCTCATCTGCATCTCTCATCATCAAAATCGTCTCCATTCCTCTCATCAACATCGTCTCCATCTCTCATCAACATCTCTCATCATCAACATCGTCTCCATCCCTCTAATCATCTGCGTCTTCATCCCTCTCATCATGATCGAGTGTCGCAAACTAGCCCAAGATTCTCAAATGCAGGAAGCTGCTGACAATCTATCTGTCTGGGCTAATGTTAATAACATGAAATTAAATCCTATAAAATGTTTAAAAATGGATATCTGTTTCTCCAGGGCACCCGTTAAACTAGTATAATTTTAGAGAATTGTTTATTGGAGACAGTGAGTGAAGTTAAATTGCTAGGAATTACTATACAGAATAATTTAAAGTGGGATGCTCACATAAAAGACATCGAAAAAAGGGTAAGTGCCAAACTATACATGCTACGTTCTCTGGTGAAATATGGTCTTCCAAAGGAAGACCTTATTACTGTTTTTGTGGGTTATATTCGCCCTTTAATTGAATATGCCAGTCCTGTTTGGAGTGGAGGACTCACGCAAAACCAAAACGAGAGATTGGAGAGAATACAAAAGAGAGCGTTGGGATAATTTTTCGTAGGGATTATGATAACTATACAATTTCACTTGCAGGATCTCAATTACAAAGATTAGATGAAAGACGCCAATATTTATGTGTTACTTTCTTTCAAAAAAACTTTATCACTCACTGATCAATTTAAACAATTTCTCCCACAAAAACATTGTACTAGAACACTTAGAAATTCAAAGAAAATTCCAGATTTTAAATGTAAAACCAGTCGCACGCAAAATAGTCCTATTCCAAATTTGATTCGCCTGTATAATAATAGTTAATTTGCTCATGTTTATATCTATTGTAATGATTTATCATTGAAATGTCTCGATTTCTGTACATTCTTGTAATGATTTTGTATATCGTACCGGTATGTTTTAATGATATTGAAATGCATTTTACTTTTAATTTTGAATAATTGTTTCAAATATTACTAAATGTTCATACACCCTGCTCTTGCCGCTATCCTCGATTATTTTACCACTATACCCACAATTGCAGTATTGTAACATGACGTATTATATACCTCACTTAAGAAATCCAGCCCTTGATTGGTCGAAATTGCAATCATAAACTTTAACTATTTCTGTAAAATTCCCAGTAACCATGGTTAAAACAGTTCTAAAATCCCAGTAACCATGGTTACCGGGAAACTAGTTCAGTCTCCATGGTTACCTCATAGGTTTACATGTTAAAAAATGGTCTGAGCGATTGAGGATACCGTACGTGTGCGAAGAATTGGTCGGTAATTTCAATACAATTGAATCACGATCGATCTTACCGACAATTTTATCTTGCATTGTTGACATGAAGACGAAAATAAACTTCCAAAAACAAAAAAACAACATTTGCCGATAGATCTTGATCTAAGTTCGTGCCAATATGCATTGCAAAAGTAAAAGAAGGGTCCGTTTAATGGAGCTTTTGCGAAGAATCCATCACGCGAAGCCGTTTTCAATCCATTTTAATGTATATATTGGAGAAAATTGCCAAGCATGGCAACAGTGCGCGATGGCCGAGTGGTCTAAGGCGTTGATTTTAGATACCTCACCTTTTGTACGCAAGAGATCGAATCCCATCTTCGACAATTTTTTTTATTTTTTAGTCTATTTTTTTTTTGGCATATAAAAGTATTAATGACTGCTTTAATATTCGAGAAATAGTTGTTTTTATACGCTCTCGGGAAGGTTACAATTGGGCCATTGCCCTCGGCACGCCTCGGGCAATAGCACAATTCTAACCTTCCCTTGAGCGTATAAAAACAACTATTTCTCTCAAAGCAGTCATTAATACTATACTGTTGTATAATTTACTTTAGTCCATATTATGTTGGCATGTAATTATGTTTATACCTTTTTTCTTTTTTCTTTGGTAGAAATTATGTTCATTAAGTGTTTTTTAATTGTTGATGGTATTTAGGCAGTAGTAACGCGACACGTTTAAATAATTTTAACTAAATGTTATGTAAGTTTTTACAATGTATATATCCAATTCGTGTAATTCATGTGCAATTCAGTTGTGAAACTGCCATTCATGAAAGATGTAATAAAATACCATTTATCTATCTATCTATCTATCTGCATCTCTCATCATCAACATCCCTCTCATCTCCATCCATTATCATCAACATCGTCTCCATTCCTCTCATCTTTTGCATCATCAACATCCCTCTCATCAACATCGTCTCCATCCCTCTCATCTTCTGCATCGTCAACATCCTTCTATTAATTTGTAAAAGTGCCTCTTCCCCTTTTCAACTCTGATAAGTGCCCCTTTTATTTGGACACGTGCCCCTTTTCCTTTGACAAGTTCCTTTTACCTTTGCAATAAGTATCCATTTTCCATTCTCATAAATGCCCTTTTTAATCTCTAGTAAGTGCCCCTTTTCAGGTACGAGAAGTGCCTCTTCACTTTTGATTAGTGCCCCCTTCACCTCTGATAATTGCCCTATTCAAATCTGAGAGATCCCTCTTTTACTTTGACAAGTGCCCCTTTTCCTTTGAAATAAGTGCCCCTTCCCCTTTTGATAACTACCCCTATTTTAACTCGTATAAGTGCACCTTATATTTTCACACATGCCCCTTTTCCTTTGTAATAGGTGCCCCTTCCCCTTTTGATAACTACCCCCATTTTAACTCTGATAAGCGCACCTTTTCCTAATGAAAAGTGCCCAATTAAAAAGAGCCCCTTCCCCTTCTCATAAGTGCCCCTTCTCTGGTAAATGACCCTTTTCAGGTACGAGAAGTTACTCCTTTTCACTTCAGATAAGTGCCTCCTTAACCTCCGATAAATGTCCCTTTAAAATCTGATCGGTGCCCCTTTTCCTTTCTAATAAGGGCCCCTTCTCTGGTAAATGACCCATTTTAGGTACAAGAAGTAACTCATTTTCACTTCAGATAAGTGCCTCCTTAACCTCTGATAAATGCAGCTTTAAAATCTGATCGGTGCCCATTTTCTTTCAACTAATGCACATTTTCCTTTATTATAAGTGCCCCTTTTTCATTCACATAAGTGCCTCTTTTCACCTCTGATAATTTCCCTTTTAACAATGATACATGCCCCTTTTTCTTTCTAATAAGGGAACCATCCCCTTTTTTTAAATGCCCCTTTTCACCTATCCAAACTTTTTGATTTGATTTCCACAAAAACAACATGTTTGCCCACATGTGTATTAACTGTATGCATTAGTGTTTACATCAAGTTTTAAAGATAACTTTGAACTAAAACCTCTAATCACCATGTATTTGGTGTCAAAAGATGGATAATTAAAATACCTTCATTCTGATATCAATTTCAATGAGTGATGTAGTGTGTGAAATATAAATTTTGAGCCAAAAAGGTGCTTTATTGTAGATATTCATCTGATTTTTGCCAGTATATCGGTATATTAACTGGACAAACGTGATTAGACATTTAGTAGTGCAGAAAGTTCAAAGGATTTGGAGTGCAATTGATCAGTTCTTCTTCTGTATTCTGGGATGTTTCAGGAAATGTGGACATTGGCAGTTGCCTCACCCCCACCCCCCCCCCCCCCACCACCACCCACCAGGAACTCCAGGAAGCTCCGACGCCGGCGTCGGAGCTTCCTGGAGTTAGATATGGACATGTTTTAAAGGTAAAGACCAGTATTGGCAACGCCCCAATTTCAAAAAATGAAATGGAAGCTCTCATTACCAATCATGTGAAAGAATATGTTTTGACTAATACATGATGATAAAAAATTTGCCGGGAAACCGCCTACTAATTCATATATTTGGTAAATTTATTTCTCTCATGGTCTGGTGAGAGAGATAGGGTAGTCCCATATACATCTTTCTGTGTATAGTGCTTGTAACTTTACGAAGAATGAGCCAAATTTCTTATCATTTTGATGATTCCAGAACCTTGCAGATGCTAGATGCTAGATGATCAACCTTTTCTGATCGATTCCACAACGTTTCTTTCACAATGCAATCGCATGACCATTACTGGTCTTTACCTTTAATATTGCTTTATTTGATCTCAGATGGATTTTTCCTTGATGTTGAAAACATTATATGTGTTGCGTTGTGATATTGCCTTAAAAATACAATTAGTAAAGGCGTTGCATAAAGCATTTGGATGGACATTGTTTTGTGAATTTTAATAACCCAATAACAATAATTACTGTACAGGCCTAGGTAAAGATAAATTGAGTTCGAAAAAGATCGTCATTGACTTTTACACAAGACTTAAGTTATATCCTAGGGTATATAGCTCTTAATTGTTATCGTATTTATATCAGGAAGGAGGGATGGAAAGGGACGTTTAAACCAAAGTACAATTTGCCTTTCACATAGTCCTGCAAGGTTTCTCTCAACACTCTATATCTAGCATCAAATAGGGCGTCTGGCATACACTCCCCACCATTTAAATTGTCTGGCAATGGCCATTTGTGTATCGTTGGCCTGTGGCGAATATTTTCATATAGGTTCCATTTGGGTTTCCTTTCAAGCTGATCTAGCTCAATATTGAGGTTGGGGTATTTTAGGGACATCTGACATACACCCCCACCAGGCGCGCCGGAAGCAGTTTGGGATTGGGGGAGGGGGCAAACATTCCAGGGGGCTCACCTTTCAGGGGCAGTGGCGTAATTTTTTGGGGGGCAGAAGAAAAATCTGCACCACCACCACTCTTACACTTTACATGCCGGCCCCGCGGAACGTTTTTCAAAGTGGAGTATTAACGTTCAGGTAGAGCGGAGCGAGTGCAGCGTAAATTGGCGTGGGGTCCAGTGTCTTTGCCCCGGCGCACAGTGGGCCAGGGAGGAACCAAAGTGTGCCAAAACTAATTTCTGGGGATTTATTTTCTATAAATCCATAGGAAATGTTTGGATGTCCAGGGATTTCCGCTTAAATGGTATTACCAACATTTTTTCTGATATCTAAGCTTTAAGTTGATACCAGATTTGGCTGCCCGATTGTGCCCGTTATTATGTTAGAGCCGTTTTCTTTGCAACATTGCCCCGAAAAATGTGTTTATTTTGGTCCGCGGTGTCAGAACAAGTGTCACGCGCCCCCAATGGCCGTGATTTATGACCGCGAATCCTTCATGATTCAGCCGCGGACTAAAAACAAACATATTTTTCGGGACAATGTGGCAAGGGGAATCGGCTCTAACATGACAACGGGCAAGATCGGGCAGCCAAATTTGGTATCAACTTAAAGCTTAGACATCAGACAAAATGGTGGTATTAAAATATAAGCGGAACTCTGCGGAAATCTAAACGTTTCCTCTGGATTTATAAAAAACATGGATAATTAGTACATTTTTCAGTGAATTAACCTTTAATATATCATGAAGATTGTGTTTCTATACATTTTAACCAATTCATGCAACGAAATAAACTATCAGGAATATGTGAGAGCAATTTCATATCAATAACTTAAGAACTTCATGTTAAATTGAAAGATTTATAAAATAAGTCACTTTTGGACTAAAACTGTGAATATGTAAGATTTTGCTGTTTGAAGGAGTAAATTATTCCCTAGTTGTGCTTACCGGAATTAAATATTTTACTGAGGTATTCCTCAATGTATTACAGTTCAACTGGTCAAGAAGAGAATTGAAGAGAAATAAATCACCAAAAATGAGTTTTGGTGCCCTTTGGTTCCTCCCTGGCCCACTGTGCGTTGCCATGGTTACGCGGACGAGCGTTGAATCGGCTGTGCATAAACGAAACAGTACAAATGTGTACCGATTATGCCTAATAATAATTGATGGACGTGGGGAGGAAAAGCGCCTGCACATGCAGTGTAGCAAATTCTCGCAAAAAGAAATACCATACATGGAAAGCTTAGGTTTGGGCGAACATTTTGAGATTAACATCACTGCGGGAATCGGCCGGAATCCTAATAAACATGCTAATTTTATAAAAAATTGCAATTTTTTTCTTTTTTTGGTGAAATTTAATGCTCATTTTCCCCAAAATGAAGCTTCCATAAATTTGGTCATTGTATTTTCTAATTGGGTTACCAATAGGCAAGAAGTGCACGCAGTATCAAGTTGATTGCTTTTCCCTTCATAAATTCTCAACACCTATTGTAAAGTTGCCACTTTTATCATTTTTGGAGCAACATATAGATTTTCCCATGTTCGCAGGGGTATATGACACTTTTAAAACTCGCTAAATATTAAAATATGGGTGGAAAAATATTCTTTAGAATGTTTTCTTCCCCAAGCGAATGAAAAAAATATAAAAATTCACATTCGCCAATTTTGAATTTTGGCACACATTGAGGCGATTCTGGCCCACTGTGCGGGGGGCTGTGTTCCATGAAGCTCAGCATTTAAGGCATTTAATTAGGGTCAGATGAGCATTCAGGGATCAGTCTTAGGGCCCTTGGTGAGGTCCAGGGTGTGGAGCCCCCGGAAGCTCAGGGGTTTTAGGTATTTAATTACGGTCAGAAGAGCATTCCTTCTTTCTCTCTTTCTTTCTTTTTCAAAAAAGTGAGGAGGGCTCGAGCCCTACCGTTCTGAAGGCCCTGACATGAAGGCTCCTAAATAAGCACATTTTTTTGCCTAATTGTAAATTTGGGAGACTTGTCATTTTCCAACAAAGGCATACAAAAGTATAATTTACCTCCCCAAAAGAGAAAAATCACAGAAAATCATGTCATTTCAGCAACATGTTCAAAAAGATCATATGATTTATGCAATTTTTTTTTTTTTTTTGGGGGGGGGGGGGGAGGCAACTGCCAATGTCCACATTTCCTGAAACATCCCAGAGTACAGGAGAATGACTTATCAATTGCACTCAGCGCTCTAAATCCTTTGAACTTTCTGCACTACTACATGTAAATGTATAATCACTTTTGTCCAGTTGATGTACCGATATACTGGCAAAAATCAAAGGAATATCTACAATAAAGCACCTTTTTGGCTCAAAATTTATATTTCACACACTACATCACTCATTGAAATCGATATCAGAATGAAGGTATTTTAATTATCCATCTTTTGACACCAAATACATGGTGATTAGAGGTTCTAGTTCAAAGTTATCTTAAAAACTTTATGTAAACACACCAACAGGTCCTTAATACACTAATGCACGTATATGCATACAGTTACACATGTGGGCAAAAATATTGTTTTTGTGGAAATCAAATCAATAACTTTGGATTGCTATAACTTTTTATTGAAACGATATATATAAACCTCTCCCTCGCACAGGATATTGTCGTTGTACATAAGCAAATTTCTGGAAAGTTATGAAAAAATGCAATTCTCGATTTTGATATATGGAAAATAATGTTTTTTGATAAAAATCAATTTTTCGAAAAACATCACAAAAATCATGTTTTTTACTTAAATCTGCGATGTTAATTAATCCCAAATTCTTTGAAATTGGTATCAAAATGTAGATAATTTAACTCTCTTTTATATGACACCAAACTTATGGTGGTTCAAGGTTTCCTTAAAATACTATTTACATAATACTATTTTGTCGTCAAAAGGGCCACTTTTTCGGTGGGGGCGTCCCCCTGGCCACACCCACCACTTGGAAAATGTCACACGGTCAATTTGTTATGTGGATCTATGCGATCTTTACATCTGTGCACATGAAAATTGATTTTCTTCCCAGCTAGGTTGACCCCCACCTGGCTCCCGGTCTAGGACCCCCCAGGAAATGAAGGAGGGGTCTGAAAATTTGCACCCCATCATTTTTGGCCAATTAGGACCCTTTTGAAGCCAAAACAGCAAAAAAATTAACTTTGGCCCAAAAATCCTACGGGATTACATACCATACCACACTATAATACAAAGTTTTGGGAAATTTAGAAAATTGGGTGGAAAGTGATTCTTTACAATTTGATATATTTGGATGCCCCTGTGGATGTATTATAAGCACTATAAAATTTTGCCCCTAAAACACTTCTGCTTTCGATAAAAAATGGAATATAAAAATTTACCGGTGCTCCCAGTAAATTTTGATAAATTTCAAATAGCGCCTATGGCCGTACAATGGTAGCTGCGACCATGAAAATCTCAGAAAATGTAGTTTTGTGATATATTAATTTCCAAACTGGAATAGCTAATCGGTCGATTTTAGCCAAGAAACATTGTTTTATAGCTTAATTAATATTTTGACCTTGAGAGGGAGCTATACAACATAGAGTTTATTATTTACAATTTCATAACTTAAGACTCGATTTCAACCGCGAGAACGATCACTGAATATTGTAGGATCGCATATATGCTTCCAATATGTTCATTTGAACCAAATTCATGACCCTATACCAAAACTTTGTATTACCTTTAATGGTCTCTTTTTAGGAAATTATGGGTCAAAATCGAAATCCATGTTGAAAATCTTGATTTAACTCTCGCTGCGCATGACGTCATCTAATTCTCATCTCTTCTAGTCTACGCTGAAGGCAAAATGATTATGAAGGAAAAACTGTGCGCGAGCTACACGTTCGTAATGGCGTTATCAGTTTTTCTTGTCGTCCAAGTCAGAAAATTACCAGAAGAAAAGAAAAGAGAAAAAAAAAGAAAACAAATATCTATGGAATAAAACATAACAAATACACAATTGTACACTCCACAACATACATGTACCTATAATCACGGATCTGTAAAGGTCTTTCACCATTTGTTGACGATCTTGCAGATTTTGACGTTTTTAGATCCAATAATTCTGTTAGCAGACGAACTTAGCGCGCACATATGAGAAACTAGAAGGGTCCTACAGGGCGATGAGGTTAGCTCACTAAAATCCTTCTCAATGACTGAAGGTAGAGCCTAAAAATATGGAATCAATTTAATATCAAAGAACTTTTGATAGAGATTAACATATCAGATGTGCACAAATGTCACTTTTAACAACTAGAAAATATAACGAAAAAGGATTATATCTTTTTAATTTTAGATTTTTACAAACTGCACATACGAAGGTAGATAGAGTACGATGTTTTTGTCAATCTTGCGTTGGTTTGAGCCCCATAGCTAGAGCCATCTCAAATTGGGGAGGAAAACTGTGAACAGAGACATGATTGTTCGAGCCCCAAATAGAGATCTTACGACATCATAATATGAATAATGTATGAGCTCCGGTCGGAACGCCCACCGAACAAATTTTGCTAGTCTCACACACAGTACCTTATTCTCACAGCACGAGACTCGAGTGTCGAGCTTGTACAGTAAGTCATATGAAAAATGTTTAAAAAAGATATTTCAGTAAAAAAATGTCTACGTGAGCAGTCTATACTCCAATTGAGAAGTTAGGATGGAAAGATATGATTGGATGATTCGATTATGATACATGGTTAGTTGTCGCGTACAGCTTAGAGAGAGAGAGAGAGAGAGAGAGAAAGAGAAAGAGAGACCCAGCTGTACTACACATGGTACGTGCGATATACATGTATTGTAGTGGTATCATGTGTAGCGCTCCGAGTGTGAGCTGCACAGCTGCATGGATAATTATGGAGGTCGTTCTAATTCTTGTTGATTGTAACCCTGTAACCGATCATTGGATCGGGCGCCGATACCGATCCGATCATGCCCGATCGGCTGTATCACGCCGATGGCCGATTAAAGATAAAAAATCGGCAAAAATCAGCAATTTTTTTTTTTTTTAAATGCCGAAAATTTTCAAGTTTTTGGCTATCAAATGCTTTAAAAAATTCATGGCTGGGATTATTTTGTCATGTGGAGTTGGTGTAGACCATGTTTGTTGATATTTAGTGCCTTTTCATGACTTTGAAATTAATAATATTGGTCTAAGACTGTAAGAGCAGAGGCAAAACGTGCGGGCCGCCATCTTGGATTATAATGCATACCTACATTATAATCCAAGATGGCGGGCCGCATGTTTTGCCTCTGCTCTTATACCAATACTAGCTGGACCCGCGGAAATCCGCGGGATTCTAGAGGGGGGCGGGGGTTGTAAATAGATATATAGATCTAAATTAAAACCACCAAGAACTTTATTTGCCATTCAGGCCATTAAAAAAATGTTTTGCGTCCCCGCCCGCTTACTTTTTGGGGGCCGCCTCCTATTTTTTTTTTTTTGAATTTTTTTTGATTTTTTTTTTTTTGAAAGAAAAAAAAAACAGCGTCCCCGCCTGCTTCCTATTTGGGGGCCGCCTCCTATTTTTTTTTTTTTTTTTTTTTTTTTAAGAAAAAAAACATAAAAAGCACTGCTAAAATGTATTTCTGATTTAAACAAAAAAAAAAAAAAAATTGTCGGCCGCCATCTTGAAAAATAGCCCGAATGTCAGGGTAAATGTACCGAGCGGCCATTTTGAAAGAAAAAAAAAGGGCCTCCTCCTTCCCATTTTTCGAAAAAACAGGACGCCAAACATGTTTTTTTTTTAAATTTGGCCTTATATAAAAAAATAAAAAGAACGATCCAACTGTACCGGTAGTTATTCTTTAAGCCACTGGAACTGCGTAGAGTTCCGTAGTGTGGAAAGCTTTTACTGCTTTGTCGATCTGGCGTAGGGTAGCGTACTGTTGCGTAGGCATGTAGCGTAGTGTTGCGTAAAAAGGCGTACTTTCTGCGTCGAATTTCTACGCCGAAAGTACGCGAAAAAAATTAAACATGTTGAATTGTTTTCGTTCATCTTGCGTACCCCTTTCCGCCCCTCAGCATATAGTAACGTAGGCCAGCGTAGTTGGTACGCAACACTACGCAACTCTACGTATTGGCCCCACGCCAATTAGTGACTCGCAAGTGTCACAAATAAAGTATTAAAAAAAATGCTCATCTGACCCTAATTAAACGCCTGAACCCCCCCAAGCTTTCGGGGGTTTATGGCTCCTTGAAACCCGTGGACCCCACGCCTATATTATATATACACTCAACCCGCTGCGATCTGATCTCTACCCCCCCCCCCCAACTTTGAAGAATGTAACCCCCGAGCTCTTGGGGGTTTATGGCCCCTTGAAACCCGTGGACCCCACCCCTATATTATATATACACTCAACTCAGGACCCGCGGGGGTTTATGGCCTCTTGAAACCCGTGGACCCCACGCCTATATTATATATACACTCAACTCGCTGCGATCTAATCTCCCCCCCCCCAAATTTGAAGAACGTAACTCCCGAGCTTTTAGGGGTTTATGGCCCCTTGAAACCCGTGGACCCCACACCTATATTATATATACACTCAACTCAGGACCCGCGGAAATCCGCGGGATTCTAGAGGGGGACGCAGGCAAAAAATTAAGTTTTTCATTTCGGGGGCTCCATTTCAAATTTTTGGGAAATTTTTGGGGGCTACTTTTTCAACTCTCGGGGGCTCTTTTTTCATCAATTCATCAAAGGATAGGCCTACACTTTGTTGAGATTTGTTTAGTAGGCTAAGGTTTCAGGCTTCCTACTTCATAATTGCCTATTTAAAAAAAAAAACAACATTTTTCTAGTGCAATAACCAAGTTTTCATGCATTGATTTGATGCAAGAACTGTAACATAATAGACCCTAGATTGTGATTATTTCTGACCATGAATTTCGATAATCATTTTTCAAAGTAAAATTTTCACAAGAAAATCAGACAGTCGTTTCTTTTTTCTGGGGCTACTTTTTCATTAATTCATGAAAGGATAGGCCTACACTTTGTTGAGATTTGTTTAGTAGGCTAAGGTTTCAGGCTTCTTACTTCATAATTGCCTATTTAAAAAAAAAACATTTTTCTAGTTCAATAACTAAGTTTTCATGCATTGATTTGATGCAAGAACTGTAACATAATAGACCCTAGATTGTGATTATTTCTGACCATGAATTTCGATAATCATTTTTCAAAGTAAAATTTTCACAAGAAAATCAGACAGTCGTTTAAAAACGTAGACATTAGTAATACTTTTACTAATTCTAAGCTCAGGTTTCGCAAATCTATTCAAGAAACTATATTGAAATCGCGGCAATAATGATGCAAACCAACAGATAACAATTTCAAAGTGTCAAATCTCTTTGATTCGAGCTCAGCTTAGCTGAACTCACACACACTGCAGCGTAACTCCAGGAGCTCGAACACCGGCACCGCAGGCGTCGGACGCCTGCGGTGCCGGTGTTGGAGCTTCCCGGAGTTACAGTGCACTGCATGACTGTGTGGACTGAAGGCAGCTTGCAACTGCACTGTCAGTCCAATGGTTTTCTTGTGAAAACTTTCCTTTAGAAAATGATAATCAAAGTCCAGTATACATGGCCGTAGTAATCACAAAATAAGCTTTGATTTCATACCTTCATTCACGAAAACTATATAAAAATCGCGGCAATCATGATGGAAATAGGTCTTAAGTTTGCGTCGACGGGACTTAGCCCCGTGTATCAGCTCTGGCTCGTGCAGCGCAGCTAGTACAAAGCAGTGGTTGGTCATTTGTTGTGAGTCTCTTTGAGAACTGCAAAGAAATGAGTGTGATCGACGGCGCGGTCTATATAGAGAATATCATATAGGAAGATACCTAACACGGGGTAAGTCGTACCCATTCAGCGTGCATTTATTACGCAACTTAATGTGAGTGGATGGTCATCGGTCGTGTGTCTACGGATGTTATGTTGAATATCCATGAGGTATCTCTGTCGTCACGCATATCGTGCATTATGCATGTCGCGTCTGTTTTCGCCCTGGACGTCGACACGGAGGAGGACCTCGGGCGGAGTATAGCCAATTCCACAGAGTAGACTCTCCCGCGGACGATGGCACCGGGCACGGGTGCCCCGAGGGCAGGGTTCGGGAGGAGATAGCCGCACCAACTTGGGTCGGCGATCTCATTAAAAAACAATAGACTACAAAGGCTCGCCGAGACGTCGCGCCCCCCGCGGAGCCTTAGCGTATTATTATTATAGATTATTAATTTCAAAGTCATGAAAAGGCACTAAATATCAACAAACATGGTCTACACCAACTCCAATGACAAAATAATCCCAGCCATGATTTTTTTTTGAGCATTTGATAGCCCAAAACTTGAAAATTTTCGTCATTAAAAAAAACAAAAAACTACATTATAATCCAAGATGGCGGCCCGCATGTTTTGCCTCTGCTCTTAGACCAATATTATTAATTTTCAAAGTCATGAAAAGGCACTAAATATCAACAAACATGGTCTACAACAACTCCAAATGACAAAATAACCCCAGCCATGAATTTTTTTTGAGCATTTGATAGCCCAAAACTAAAAATGTTGTCATTAAAAAAAAAAAAAAAAAAAAAAAAAGAATGCTGATTTTTTTTTTGTCGCACTTCCGATCCGATACCGATCAAAGGTGCGAGGGTGTCGCTCCGATCTTCCGATCCGATCAGAGCCCAAACTTACAGGGTTAGTTGATTGTACAGTAGATCTCCGACTGAAATCATAAGGAATACTCATGAGGAAATCAAGTTATTGGAATACCATTCTAAGGTAAATATTAATGAATTAGATCTAGTTCTTTCCTTCTTTTTTTACTCGTAGATGTAGTAGTCGTACGTACATTGCATTGATGGTTCGAATTCTTCAATTTCAACTTCAGCCTGTATTGCGGCTTGCCTGGTTGAAGTGGTTGAAGTGGTTGAAGGCTAGCCGAAAGATGAATGTACTTTCGCGTGAAGTTTTGAACTTGTTGTTCGGTCAATGACACGCCTATTCCCTCGGGCCTGTCTAATTCTCGACGTAATTTTTGGGACCATGAAATTGATCGTTTCAAGGCTCTTGCGTACGGCCAGGCGTAGAAGGAATTGCATTGGAAAGAGCTGGATATCTCCTATTTTGTGGAAATTCTGGAGTCGGCAGATGGGTGAGTTTTCTTAGTGAAAGGAAATGCTTTCCTTTAATGTTTGTTTTATTATAAACAAATTAGTAATTAAAAAGTTAGATTTGGGCATTGGCCTCCCTCCCTATCAAAAGCACAGCTTTTACTACACAGCCAGGATAGTGATGCTCCTATGTGTGTTCTGTACCCTGATCCCACCTACAGGATTTGAAAACAAATATCTAGATCTAAGGATGATTGGTTAACATGTGAATTTGCTTTTGGTGAAATTTCAGCAAAATCTATCGATGAAAAATATGTTTTTTGGGATGAGGAATGTGAAAATGTCATGCAAAAATGATGGCCCGATTAGCGGTTTTTGTGTAGGCCTATTTACATACATTTTTGGGCGATTTTATGTATAGGGGGTCTAGATCTAAATGAAATAGAATCTTTCGGTCACATTTGAGATCACAACTTTTGGTTTAAAAACAAAGGAAAACAAATATTAACAAAGCAATTAATTAAATACACGATTTCCGGGCGTTTAAAATTGGCATAACTTTCTTATTACTGGGGCTATTACGATGAATGAGGCATCAAATAAAAGGTCTTATCAGGCTCTGTCTAATGACATAAAGCAAGAGCTTGAATTCTGAGATTTTTTGTTGTTGTAACATCCCTCTAACTTAGATCTAACTGTTAGGGGTCAAATTTTGGATACGTTTCTGAACAAGCGCCGTTTCTTTAACATGACCAAAACTCAACTTTGTTTAATCTTTAAAGGTGATATAGGGTCTATATAACTTACTTCGTTTTTAATGTCGTCGCCATACCGATTCTTTATTCACATGTGATCCTGGATTCTATTCTCGGCCTTCAATAGCTAAGGCAGCCGGCAGAGGGTAATAATTCAGTCTTAGCTACGCACGCTAGTACAGTACAGTAGATCTGTAGGCTGCGCTAGCTATGCTATGGACATACACGTGTGTAGGCTAGCGATAAGCAAGCATGCTTCATCTTCTTCTTCTTGATCTGTTTTTGTTTGGCAATCAGTCACAGTTGACTATTTTTGCCACACACTATTTTATGAATTATTTATATATATACATTATATGTACAATTTCATGTCATAAATGACTATTTTTAGGATTCTTTCTCTTTCCACCCCTTTCCTTCCGCTTATTTTCTTTTAAGACCCTATATTCTTTTTTTTAAATTTTTTTTAGAGAAAATTCAATAAATTAATAAATTTGGAAAGAGATGGCCTAGCCTAGCAAGTTGTACGTACTTGTGTTTACGCGCACGTACGTGCGCGTTCACATACCACCTCTCTATGCTACTCAAAGACGTTTAAATAATACGTGCCTTCACGGTTGTTTCATCGCAAAGCATGCCGGGACATAATTCTAGTACATTTTCACCTTCGCCGTGATCAGCTGTCCCGTTGCAAACAACGGGATTCTTATCGAAGCAACATCTTAATCTTGTACATAATCCGCCATTCTGCAGTGATTTTCTTTCAATCCAGTATCATTGGTACGGTAAGAAATCAAAGTTTGTGGTTATTCATTTTTATGACAAATAAAGCTGATAATACGACGTAATGAGAGTGGGCGGCCGGCCGGGGTCCAACTTTAGTAAATGTAGGCCTAGATCTAGTCCCGTACGTTCAAATGTGTGTGCATTGTAAGTAGACTGATATTGCCTTATAAATAAGCTGCTAAACACTCGTGTTTTAGGTAGAAGTTAACCAAATTTACAGTAAAATGAGACTTATATCTCAGGAAATATGAATAGATCCTATAGACTATACATAATTGATATTGGAATAGGATCTAGTACTAGAATGGCCGACAGTTAGATACATGTGTAGTGATGCCTGAAAAGTGATGGCAATTAAATGTAAAAAAGTAAAAGAGGCCATGAAATCGATAGATTTGTCGATCTTGATCTGAATATAATACTAATAGTCTGATATCGATGAGCTCTACTTGAGGATCTACATGACGGGGGCGTATGGAGGATTTTTTTAAGGGGGGGGGTTAAAATTTGAAAATCGCGCCGAAAATTTCACATCTACTCAGCCAGCCGGTGAATAAGCGGGAGGGGGGGGGGGGTGAAACAACCGTGAAGGCACGTATTACTAGACGGAAAGCAGCACGCGCGGAAACCATGACACGAATGGAATTAGGCTCCGCCTCTTTTGGATCATATGAGCCTCATGAATATGTATTTCATCGATAGTATCGTTTAAGAAATGTGATAATATATTTGACCTTATTGCGTCACTTTAATTATGCAGATTTATGCACGACGCTACTGTACTCGCACAAACTGAGAAGATTTAGTTTAATGAGAATGGGTGAGTAATTGATTGAAATAAGAGTAGATTAAATGAATTTAGTCATCAATTTTGAAAAAGCTGCAATTAGTCTTCGTGATCTACGGTAATTTTGTTACATTGTGAGACCGTTCCCGTCATTTCACCCTAGGCCTAGTATTCCAGTTAGCGCCCCGGGGTTCCGGCAGGCCCACCCCGGGGAATTTCGGTGCTCATGCATCTGCATCAAGATCAAACTTTCTAATCAAGTTTTATTTCAGATTTGATCATCATTGTTGTAATATGTTATATGACTCGGTGAAATGATAGAGACTGGCAGAAGATGTAGTTACTGATTAGTAGCCATATTGTAAGACCATTTGTGACCCGGCACCACAAAACCAACAAAAAGTCGCAACCAGCGATTCTCCGTAATCAGCTAAAATGTCAATTTAGGTGAAAAAAATAGATTTTTGTTTTTTTGCATTTTCTGAAAGAGTGGTCTTTTCTGTACCTAGTATCAAAATTTGGAAGTCTAAAACATAGAAGAAGATGTGTTTTAAACGGTTTTTCTAGACCAATTTTTTCGCACAGCCTTCGGTCTCTTCCAAAATTTGATCACTTTTCCCGAGCGAAATTATCGTAGTCCGGAAATGGTCGGTCGTTGCTAACGGGTCGTGCTACGCGGGCTGTGATTGGTCCGTTATAGCAATCAGTGCGGCGCGCCATTTTGTTTGTATCCGCTTTCACATCCGAGTTCCAGATTTGCGTTCGTCTTATATTCTCCGTTAACGACTTCGAGTAGCTTGAGTTGTTGCATTTTCAAACTTGTGATAAAGGATGAGAAAGAGTTGTTGCATTTTAAACTTGTGATACAGGATGAGAAAGAGTTGTTGCATTTTTAAACTTGTGATAAAGGATGAGAAAGAGTTGTTGCATTTTAAACTTGTGATAAAGGATGAGAAAGAGTTGTTGCATTTTAAACTTGAGATACAGGATGAGAAAGAGTTGTTGCATTTTCAAATTTGTGATAAAGGATGAGAGAGAGTTGTTGCATTTTTAAACTTGTGATACAGGATGAGAAAGAGTTGTGACATTCCCTAAATAATTTTGTTTTCATTTCTTTGCTTCCAAATTTATTCTCCCATAAGAGTTTTGAAATCAAGTTCTTATTGTAAACACACATTCACACTCTTGATATCATCATTTTGCTTACAGCTATCATAATTCTCCCCCTTCTTTTCCCTCTCTGTCTCTCTCTCTCATTCTTTCTATTTTTCGTTATTCTATGTTGGTGTCTTTACTGTGTGTCTCCTGCCTTTCTTTATTTTTATACCACTTTCTGGCTGGTATTTATGAATTGCTTCCATTAATTATCATCAGGATGGCTACTGGAAAAGAAAGAGCAAGTCATAGTAAAAATACTTTGAACCTCCTGTGAGAAAGAAAACAGTATGGGAATTAAGTATAAAGCAAGTTCATAATGTGGTTACAAATAATTGCCCAGATGTATACAAAACAAGATAGGTGACAAGCAGTGTTATGTAAGGGGGAACAAAAAGACTCCGGGTCCACCATGAATAGGCATTGTCTAGTGCAGGTGTCTCGGCACTATGTTGCAGTTCACTTAATCTGTCCAATTACAACTCTATACATTTACAACATAATAACTTTTGAAAGACTTAAGTCCACACATTGAAACCTCAGAAACATAATGAACAGACTATGTTTGACCATCAGGCCAAATTTCAGCCTAATCTGAAAATCTCTTCATAGTGGTTGCTATGGCCTTTTGATTCACCCTTCTATTGATTTCCCTGTGGTTTGCTTGCTCCGCATGCTTGAATAGCCCCAAACTTTAAAGCTCTCTTTCTCACAATTTAATACCAGTAACCTCCCTCACCAGCTCTTTTCATTCACTAAATTGAAAGGGTTAGGAAGCTTCAATTTGGACAAGTAATATACCATTTTAATGAGGAGAACTTTTTCTTTCATAATCAGATGAAATCAGGAAAATAATTTTTTGCGACTTTTTGTTGGTTTTGTGGTGCCGGGTCACATTTATTTATGTATCCTTCCGCATAGCTCGGCGTGGTATAATATCTCATGTTAATGTAGACTCTAGACCTAGTCTAGTCTAAATCTAGTTCCAAGTGGATATACCACATCTCCCTCACAATAGATTTTGTTTAAATGAATAACCAAGAAAAGTTATAACAGTTAATCATAAAACCTCTTGAAACTCCAAACACCTGCAAGCAAACATTTTGCAAATATCAATACCTTAAAAATACTTTAACATAGATCTAGACTTCTATACCCGACTAATTGCCAAGTAACAATTAAGGAATATGTTTATGATTCACAAGAACCCAAATTCGCAACCTTACTTTAGTTCCATAGAAGTCTAGAGTAGTCCTTTTTTGAAAAATTAATACGTGGAATACCTAAAACCAGATGATAGAAATAAAACTATGTGGTTACATATACATCAGCAAACACATGCCTATACAGTTTTCTTTTTCTATATTGACATTTCTAACTTCTTATTCGCTAATCCAAACTTGGCCATTCAGAAGTAAATTGTACTTACATATATTTACAACCAAAATACTGTAATACTAGTTTGTAAGCAAAACTTTGTTTCAAATTTGCTCATACAAAAAACTTTGCTGGGCAGAGCTACTGAACAACTCTATGGAAAGTTTGGAACATATATTCAACTTTGTTCTCATATTCTCATTTATAGAAACTCAACACAAAACACTGTATTCAAGAAAGTTGTGTTGCTTGATTATCCAACATAAAGATACCCTTGGGCACATTTCTTTACATTAGCATCATTGCATGCCATTCTATTTATTGTATGCTATTTTTCTCTTCTTCTTTTCTTTTTTTGTTTTTTTTGCTATGAATTAGTAAAAAAAATTAATCTCGGTTATTATCCAATATACATGAAGTACGTGTCTTTATGTGAGATTCTAACTATAAACTGGAACCTTTGTTCAATCTATATAGTCTGTCATTTTTTGTGTTTTAATTCTTCTTTCAAATTGTTTTTGGTAGTGTAATTCATCGATTCGTCAGTGAGTGAGGTTTTATTTCCTTCACACTACAGTTCTGTATTTTTCTAGCAACTTATCACATTCAGTCTGCATGTATACCGTAGTCTGCCTTTGGCTGCCGTACATAATTACAGCATTCTGCCATATCAACCTGCATATTCTACATAGTGTTGGCGTAGCAACATAACCAGTTGCAGAATACACCCTCCTTCCATCATAGCCGCTCGCCACAGATATTTCAACTGTTGAGTTTGCATTCATTTCATCTGCACTCAGAGTGACCCCCCCCCCCCCTCCTTCACACTCAACTGGAAAGGTCCTTTCAGAGTATCTTCCTCATCAGATGATGGACTAAATTATGACATAATTCATGTCCATGATGAAAATTTCAAGCGACGGGTCCATCATAATCGTTTGAAACCGCATCGAGCCAGAGCCCCACAAGTGATGTCAACTCCACCATCCCCATCAACCACACAGCCTGTAATACATGGGACTGAGAGTACCACAACACAGTACCCAACAGGTCCCCCAGCAGAAGACGAGACTAGGAGAAAGGTGCAGTCAAATCAACCTACTGTAATTAACGGTGTATAAACCGCACCTTTTTGCCGCTGAAAAAAATTAAAAGTTTTTTTTTTTTTCTCTCCTCCCCTTCCCCCTCTTTCACTCTCCCTCTCTCTCTTACCCTCCCCCCTCTCTCTCTCTCTCTCTCTCTCTCTCCAGCCTCTCCTCCCCTCCCCCCTCTTTCACCCTCCCCCTCTCTCTCTCTTACTCTCCCTCTCTATCTCTCTCTCTCTCTCTCTTTCCAGCCTCTCCTCCCCTCCCCCCTCTCTCACTCACTCTGTTCTCTTCTTTTCTCTCTTTATCGAGTATAGGCCAAGCTGCAGAGGGAGAAACAGCTGAAGATTGCAGAAGAGAAGAAGATGAAGGTGGAGAAAGCTAAGGTCATTGAGGAAAGAACAACTAAGGAGCAGAAATCGGGAAAAGCCAAAGAAACAACTTGAAGCAGAAAAGAAGAGGACAGTCCAGGAGAAAGCAAAGGTGAGTGTTAAAGGGGAAGTCCACCCTGATATTAAGTTGCTTTTAATAAAAGCAGGAAAATGAGAGAAACAGGTCAGTGAAAGTTTGAGCAAAAACAGACTAGAAATAAGAAAGTTGTCATCATTGAAACACAAATTGGCAACACTGTGACATATCTTGCAAGCTCCTCTCCAATTTTATAAACTTTTGTTTTTTTACTGCTTGGTTAGGGAAAAGATGATTCATACAGGGGTTGTATAAAAACATCTTTGAAATAATTATATTTAGGGTGAACGTATCATTGCAAATTATCTTAAAGCCTATCTGCACTAGTTTGACCAAGAGGGATTAGACCTCCCTGCCTGGTCACTGACAAGTGGTTATCAGCTCTAAATTGACATAGGAAAAAGGAACCAACTGTCACTGCGCATAGGGACTTTCATGGTGTTAGTGATATGCGCTATACAAATAACGTTCATTATTATTGTTATTATTACTGCTTGGGCATTGTTTGCTATAAAGAGGGTGTAACAGAGATGCCAACCCTCCCGATTTTATCGGGAGGCTCCCGATAATTCACCCCAACTCCCGACCTTACGATCACCATCCTTATCCTCCCGATTTATTAAAAAAAATAAAAAAAAAAAAAATGTTTTTTTTTTTTTTTTTTTTTTTTTTTTTTTTTTTTTTTTTTTATTATGATTTTTTTTGGAGGGCGCTTATCAGTATATATATCTGTGAATTGAAAGAGAAATATCATCTGCTAACTTAAGCATGTAATAATTCCACTATGTTAAAAGACAAATTAAGAGTAGCGAAAGATTGTTTCAGCATATGGATCGCCGTAACCAATGCGTGGATATTGCCACAGAATCCAAATGGCGGAAAATCAGCAAAATAAGACCAGGAAATGGTCTCGGAAGTATAAGACCGAATACAGTATCAAGTACCTGTGTAATCGGAAGTCTGAAAGTAATTCATCATGCATTTTGTACAATTTTTATGTTATTTAAAAAAAAAGGGGGAATTATTTAACTAAATACACATGTAAAATGCTCCAAAATAAGGCTCAGATTGCACCAGAGAGCATCTAGAACCCCAGAGCTTCCAGGGCCCTAAGGCGGGCCCTGGACCCCGGCCGCATGTGTCGGGCGCTACGCGCTCGAGATGTGCGCTACGCGCACATTAATTGGTGTCGATTACAAATCCTCCCTATTTCTGATTTCCAAAAGTTGGCATCTCTGGTGTAAGCAGCTATGA
This sequence comes from Strongylocentrotus droebachiensis, assembly GCA_035222895.1. Classification (NCBI taxonomy): domain Eukaryota; kingdom Metazoa; phylum Echinodermata; class Echinoidea; order Camarodonta; family Strongylocentrotidae; genus Strongylocentrotus; species Strongylocentrotus droebachiensis. The sequence goes on from JAVYIG010000145.1 coordinate 752,175, forward strand.
GTGGTGCAGTGGGGCTTTAACGGAAGTATAGGTTTTTTAAGTTTTTAAGTACAGGGCAAATAGCAGGGGAGCTTGAAAATAAATGCAAAATATGGCATAGTGTTGCCAATTTGTTTTGCAACTTCAAAAATTAATATCTTTCTCATTTTTAATCAAAATTTAATCGAAACAAGAGACCAACCTTTGTTAACTCCCATTGAAAGATGTCACTTAAAATGAACCCTTGTGATTGTATTATCATTCTTTGTAGTCTTTAAAATAGTTTTGTTTAAATCTGTGAGATTCTGTTTTCTGCAATTGCCAGAATAAGAAATCACCTTTCATCTTCCCTTTACTTTGAAGGAGAACTATGGAGAATGGAGGAGCAAGAAGAAGGCTGCAAAAGAGATGAAGGAGAAGAAGGAGAAGGAAGAACAAAGAGCTGAAGCAGAAGCCGAGAGGAGGAGGAAAGAAGAGGCAGAAGATGCATACCTGAACTTGAAGTGGAAAGAAGAGGCCAAGACGAGACCATTTCCCCTAGCTACTCAATTTGGCTATCCTCAAGGCTCTGTCAAAGGTAAACCAGTCAAAGTTACTGCCTTATGCCCCTTTCACAAACCCAACTTAAAGGAGCATCATATAAGTGTGTGAATGGGACCACATAAAAACAATGCACATCAGTTTTGTGCTGCTATACAATACGAATAATTGCCACAGCATAATCTTTTATATTATAATTTGAGTAAGGAAATCCTTTGATATTTAAAACTTTTAGGGTTTTGCACGCCTTGGGACGAAAAAATATCATTCGTTCTGATTGCAGATCATTCTAAAGGTTTTCCATTTTTTAAATAAGTTGTTTGAAAGCTCTAAATGAAATATGAAAACTCAAAGTAGTACCTGATAGAGGATGGCTCTGGCATGGCAACGGATATTGCATGCCATTCCAGCCGCGATTTAGAGATTGCATACATGCGCTGCCGATCGTAGCGCTACCCGCACGCACACAATTGTCAATAGAATTATGACAATGGTAGCTCAGGAACCGGACAGGGAGCTGAGAGGGCCTAGGCCTAGACGGACAAATCTAGCTCTTTCATGGCCTCTTTGACATTACATGTCATAACATGTCAGTAATAATGTCAAAGAGACCATGACTGTTTAACAATTGCAAATAATGCATTTAAACACATTTGCCATTCAAAAATAAAAATGGATGGAATATGATACTTATAATTGAATATTGTAACGGCGACTTATATTGTTCGCCAATAGGAAGTAAAAGTTCCAAGATATATTAGCCCCGTTATATGTTGAAGTTTAGTTGTTAGGGATGGCCGAGATTCAGGGAGAATAAACACTCGAGAGGCAGAAATTACAGTTGAGGAGTTTATTAGTGACATGCCGTTTGTATAGAACACCGCAATCAATTCAAGCTGAGTCCATAAGAGCCATAAATTCCTGACGATTGGGCTTTTGTCATGAACTAAGGCTCGATTAAGTCTTTCAGGAGACTTCGAAATCCATTTATGGATTATGCCGACGTCGGGGTCGTCACGTTGCATTGTCAACAAAGTTTCTCGGTCAAAATTATCACGCAGGACTTCCCGCTGCCCAGAGTTCCCTCCAGCGATGGCACCTGTGTCCGAGGCGCAGGGCAGGTTATCATTCGCTCTGACATTAACCGATGAATGTTTAGTTCTCGACTTCATTCTCCATGTCGACGCATTTCTCACTACTGAGACTCTAAATGGGGACGGCCAATTCCCTCTCTTCATTACATCAAATCAATCTCTCACATAACGTAATCCTCTAAGCTCTAAAACAACAATATATAAGATAAAATCCAAAACAATCCTCGGAAGTCGTCAAAACATCTTAACAACGAATACGACTATGACTAGTATCATGGTGACGATATTAGAGAGTCGACTTGAATGGCTTGAGTCCTCTGGTTTAAATGGCGGCGTCTGGTCGCTGTAGTCACTTACTGATTTCAAGCGTGTTTGCTGCACTCTCATATGGGTAACGGGAACGACATCATCGTCCTCGTCGAAGAACTGTGACCAGGCCTTGTGCCGCTTCACACATGTTCTACATCCACCGCATGGCAATTGTTCAATGATAGTTTCTTTGTCATAACAGTCACATGATTCTGGATCACATGGTATTCGAGACATTGCGTCTGCATTACCATGATTCCTGCCAGCACGATGTTCGATGTCGAAGTCGAACTGGCTGAGAATCTCGATCCACCGGGCAAGCTGGTCTGTAGGTTCGCGAAATGACATAATCCATCTAAGGGAAGAATGATCTGTGCGCACAAGAAATTTCCTCCCGAGTAGGTAATGTCGAAAATGGCGAACAAACGAGACGATTGCCAGCAATTCCCGTCGTGTAGTGCAATATCGGCGCTGAGTTTTGGTCAATGTCCGGCTAGCAAAAACGACTGGTCTCTCAACTTCTCGTTGGGTGACGTCATCCCACTGGATTTGAGATAGACCGCGCCTATTCCCAAAGAAGATGCGTCGGCATCAAGAATAAACATGCCGTGGTCAACGGGGTAGGCCATGACGTTGTCGCTAACTAGTACGTTTTTTAATTGTTCCAAGGCTGATTTACAGTCGTCATTCCACTCAAATTTACTAGATTTTTCAAGTAGCCTGTTCAAAGGAGCCGCAATTGTCGAAAATCCACGGATGAACCGGTGATAGTAGGAGCACAAACCAAGGAAAGAACGGACATCGCTTATCGATGTCGGTGTCGGCCAGTTCCGCACTTGTTCAACTTTTCCCGGGTCAGGCCTGATGCCAGCCGCGCTTATGACATGTCCAAGGTAAGATACTTCAGTTTGGAAGAGATGACACTTACTTGGCTTTAGCTTAAGTCCTGCTTGTCCAAGGCGCCCGAGAACCTCGTCGAGACGGTTGATGTGCTCCCCAATAGTCGAGCTCATAACAATGATGTCGTCAAGATATAAAATCAAGGTTCGCCACTGAAGGCCCTTCATGATGAGTTCCATTGCACGCTCGAATGTGCCAGGAGCATTGCATAGTCCAAATGGCATCGTGACATATTCGTAGTGTCCAGTCCGTGTACTAAATGCTGCTTTGTGACGGTCCTCCTCTTTAATGTCTATCTGCCAGTAACCTGACTGTAAGCCTAAAGTTGAGAAGATTTGTGCACCTCCTAAGCAATCTAGGCAGTCTTCTATGCGAGGTAGTGGATAGGCATCCTTTCTTGTGACGTCATTTAGTTTTCGGTAGTCAACGCAGGGCCGGGTCGTGCCGTCACGCTTCTGGACATACACAAGCGGGCTCGACCAAGCACTCGTTGATTCCCGAATGATGCCCATTTGCAGTTGTGTCTCGATTATTTTCTCCTCCTCATCTATGAATGCTCGAGGTGGGCGACGAGGTCGCTGCTTGATCGGAGCTGCATCTCCAGTGTCAATGCTGTGCTGAACAATGGAGGTTCGTCCAATATCAGTAGAAAAAGATGCAATTGTAGATGAATGTTTATCCAGCAAGGCAAATAACTGATCCTGTGTAATGCGGGTCTAATCCTTCACATGATTTCTGATATAATGTCTGTAAGTCATCTGGCCAGCTCTTTTGCGAAACCTCTTTACTCGAATCATCCTTTACTGTGCGATTGCTGGGGTTTGAACTCTTGATTACATCATTATTACACATATCACATACATCACTGATTAATTCCATTGAACCTATTCGCATTCCGGAATCAATATCACAATTGTCTATCTTTCCTGGTACAATGAACTCAGATCTGGGCGGCACCACAACATCATATTTCACATAAACTGCACTTATAATAGAATTACAGTCCTGAAGTTAGATTGGAATCAAAATATTATCAATATGAAGCCCACGTCTGGCCTCGAGGGTACAATTAAAATGGTGCATAAAATCAAAGCCAAGCAGACCTTCATCACTTATATCTGCAATGTATGCATTCCATTCAAAATCTTTAGAACCAACATTCACAGTTGCTCCAATAATTCCATGTACATTTAGAATTCCTTTATCCGCTGACTGGAGCTGAACATGATCCGACAAAGGGATTAATTTTGGGCGAGTTTCGGTGGGCATTTGTTCATACAGTTTTATCGACATAACTGTCACTGCTGCCCCAGAATTGACCAAAAGTTTGCACGAGGCCCCATTCACATTTCCTGTAATATACGCTGTTAGTCCGTTCGATTCATCAATGCGAATTATTCATATGCCCGATTTAACTCCATGGCCGGCCTCGACCTGGTCGATGAGGTCGGCCCTGGTTAGTTTCCCAAAGTATTGTCCCTGGCTGGTTCTGCTGCCTGTTGTTTCGGTGGTTGCGGCTGGAATGGTACGTGTTGCTGCCATTGCCGGGGTGGCGGGAATTGTTGCTGCTGCGGCTGCGGCTGAAAAGGAAGAGGTTGCTGCCATTGTGAAGGTTGTGGCGGTTGTTGTGGCACCCAGTTCGGTCGACTGCTAAAATACTCGAGTGCAGGAATTTGGCCACCATTTTGGGGTGGTACACGACAGTTACGGGCAAGATGACCAAGCTTCTGACAATTATAGCAACGAGGTTGCTGCTCTCTTGGCTGTCTCACAGGTCGTTCTGGATCATCTCGTGGCGGCTGCTGAAAAAGTTTAGTTAGTTGTTCAATTCGCTCATCAATGGAGATGATGCGGCGCCTTAACTCAATATACTTTTCATTGTTCACCGCGTCCTCTGACGTCGCTGACACCGATCGGATTTGTCGAGCTCCTCTGCCGGATTCCTCTTGGAGATGGTGAAATCGCTCAGCAATCTCCCGAGCTTCTTGGAGAGTCGCTGGCTCTCTCATCCCTATAGCCATAGCCATAGAGCTATCACCAAGCCCTCGAAGAAAATGGCGGGTCCAGATCATCTCCCTTGTTGCAGCATCCGCCGTCGGGTAGCCAAATGTCGTGAGGCGGCGAATATCTGCAGCATAGTCAGCAATTGATTCCCTCTGACCAAGACGGCGTAATTCTAACTGCGACACAAACGTAGAAGGCGTCTTCCTTGCAGCAAAACCATGCTCGAGCGCAGATATCAAATTCACAAAGTCGGCGATTACGTCTGGGGCGAGCTGCTGAAATACAAAATCGGCTGCATCACCTCGGAGACAGGCGAGAAGACGAACACGCCATAAGTAGCCGCGAGGTTTCTGAAAGACGATACAAAACTCTCCCATGATCGTCCTGTACCATTATACGGCTCTTGGGGTGGTAATGGAACTTTCACTCCAGTGTGAATGGACACCTCATTTCCATCTCTCCATTCAGCATTTTCACTAGCATCATTGTCATTGGCGATATCATTCGGCTCACCGATTTGTTTCCTGGCGATGCTGAGGTCTGCCTTTAACTCCCTGATCTCTCTCTCAAGATCGGCTTTTCGCTTCCTCGGAGACATATCTTTTTTAAAGCACGTGTTAAAGTCTGAATCCCACTTCTGACACCAGTGTAACGGCGACTTATATTGTTCGACAATAGGAAGTAAAAGTCCCAAGATATATTAGCCCCGTTATATGTTGAAGTTTAGTTGTTAGGGATGGCCGAGATTCAGGGAGAATAAACACTCAAGAGGCAGAAATTACAGTTGAGGAGTTTATTACAGCAAACCCAAACACATTTACAAGGATGGATAAAATAGAATGTCTTGCGAACCAGAGAGGCAAAATAATGCAGCAGGCATTAGAACAGGCTAAAAAGATAGACTAACATGACTGGAGACCATTTCTGAACAGGATGGCTCTTTATCCCATTCGTAGAGTACTCTCGCTTCAGACACTGTGATGACAGGCTTGTCACACTAACTGACACCATTAACTATCGACAGCTCACTAGTTTCACTCTTCACTGACAGATTCTTCGCTCCTAACTGCCTAAGATACGAATGCAGTCTGTCTTATATACCCTTTGAGAGAGATGGAGAAAGACCAGTCATGTAGGTCACAAGTATCGCGCTGCGGAGTATTTAGGAGAAGGGCATCATTGAGCACATAAATAGAGAGCTCAAAGTCATATTGAGAGAGAGGATACAAGGACAGGAGAAAGTCAAGACAAGAAGCAAGCTGAAAGGGCTGAAGGACAGTGCAAGGTTGAAATTAGAGTTTCGGGCAAACAAGAGCGAAGGGAAAGAACGAGAGCTCTGAAAGTCAGGCAAAGTCAAAGTGAGAAGGGACAGAGTGAAAGTTCTGAAAGTGAATGCAAGGTCAAAAGTGAGGAGAGAATAGAACTCCGCTGTATGCAAAGCAATTGGGATCGAGCTGGCTGGATTTGTAATAGCGTAATTATACCAAGACATCCTTAACATAAACTAGTACAATAATCATGGATAGTTGTAAAGTAGACTAAAGCATTGAATAAAATAAATACATAATATTACATCAAATATCTTAATCAAACTGCGTGACAATATCAAACAGTAAACAGTATTTCATAAACCATAATCAATGCATTCAGTCATGTGCTGTTTCACAACAATGTACAGGCAGTCAGGCACACACAATGTCTTGTGACTTTTAAATCGAGCCATTTTGTCTTTAATCTGTGCTCATTCAGCCATACAGTGATGAATATCTCTGATTTGCACACAAAATGTACATAACAACTGCACCAATATTGTGGTAAGATGACATCGTGATACATTTAAAGGTACTATGCCACATTTGCAGGCCAAACCAAATGAAATGGTTAAATTTCAACGGCATTTGAAAGATAATTCTTATTGAGAACTTCCCTTCAGTGATTGCTGTTTTATTGGCGTGTATCATTCATTTATAAATATTTACGCCATCACTTAGGTAATTGCATTACATTTTTGCAATCACTTAAAGTAATAGTGTGATTTTCAAGCCCTCGTACCGAATGGTCGTATGTTTTGTGCTGCGCAAAGATTCAATCAGTTTAATTTTGGTCAATACCAGAAGTGGGATTATTGATGTAGACAAATGCTCATGTACCCTTTACAGCTCATTTCATGTATGTTTTTACCAAAGAAAAAAAGAAGTCGGTCAATCACTAAATAGTGTCTGACAGTGAAATCTAGAAGGTAAAACAGGTTTCCTTGCATAATTTGAATATTAGGACACTGCTAACTTTTAAATTTCACAGATAGGACATACGTGACATGTTCATAATTCCTGCAAAGTTGTACATAATTTGATGTTGGCTGCAAATGGGACATAGTACCTTTAAAATTATGAGTGGTTCTTTAGGAGGGGTACCGGTAGAACAGTTTTGTATTCTATTAACATGTATGTGTAAATGTAGTGCTACCACCTTCAAACAGATTGGCTCATTAAAATCATTTTTCTTTATACGTAATAACTGATATATTTTCACTGTTTTTATCCTTTTTGTTAGTAGAGCATCTCTAATGACAGTAAACAGGATAGTGTTGAGTTGCTTACCCTGTCAGAGTGATTGGTCCAAGGCCACTTGATTTCATGCACGATGCAGGGTCTGTGACTGGGTGCTTTTAAAAGTTATACATTTTGTAGAGATGTTGTGGTTCTAGTGGATAAGTCTCCAGACTGTGCACCACAAGGTACAGGGTTCAAATCCCTGCCGCAGCTCTAAGCTTCTTTAGCAAGAAATTTATCTACATTTGCCACACTTCACCAAGGTGTACCTGGCCAGATTTATTCCTTGAATGCACCGATAGAGCTGCCAACCATTGTTTTTCCCAGAAATATTCTTTTTTTTTCTCAAAAACTATGTTAGTACGTTTGTTTCTCTGTGTGTTGCATATACTGCACGTCAGTCAATTGCCCTTGAATGTTGATCACTACTTCAATAAAAAAAATTCTATAGAGATTTATTGAGAGTACGCATTTACAAATAGTAAAAAAAGAAAAAAAATTAAAAGGTGTAAATATTCTCAAAAAGAATAAAACGCTGATAATACCAAAAACACAACAAACAAAAACTACCGGTACCTACACTGTACTTGTAAATAAAGTATACACCCATGTACAGTAGGTCCTACTATGGAAATATCAGCATGAGGACATTTCTGCATTGTAAGTGTTACACAGAGATTTACAGTACATTTTTTTTTTTTGGTCAATAAAAAACATTAATATGGTAAAAGACTAGTTTAATATCATCTTTTTTAACATATGTACACTGAATGTTTGCAAGAATTGTTTGCTTTTAAATACAGCACCTTTTAAAATGAGTTTTAGAATGTTCAGAACCTGATTTGAATGAACAGCATTTTGACATAGAAAAATAAAAAATGGCACCGTTTGTACCGAGCTTGCAATGGACAGACACCGTATAAGTCGCCATTTTGGTTGAGTTGCCAAGCAAAACAGCGTTACGTGCGGTTGTGTTGCATTCAAGTGCGAGTTTGGACAATTTATACATGCAAATATTAGCATTTTCTCGTGCTGAATGCAGCAAACACTGTTTTAAATAATGTTTAAATTGATATTACCGGTAATGATGTTACTGTTGGGAAATACTTCCTGAAAATATCAAACATACCGGTAAGTGTTTTAAAAATATTTTCTCGCTCTACTTTTGAAGTTAAAGAGAAGGTTGAGTTCCGGGAAGAGGTGAAAAATAATTTGTGAGCGTTACTCATTCTTATTATGCAAGTGTGGAAGAACATCAGATAAAGACATGTTCCCTGAAAAGCATGGCTCTTCAAATGCCTTCATATTCTAAATATGGCATGTAACATCGTAAAAATCGGGGGGGGGGGGGGGGGGCTTTTTACGCCACGTGTTCGTGTAGTCCCATATACATCTTTCTGTGTACAGTGTTTGTAACTTTACCAAGACTTGGCCAAATTTCTTATCATTTTGATGATTCCAGAACTTTGCAATACACACAAACTCTTATATCGTCGGCGTTATGCCAAAAGGGCCTTAACCCGATTTTGGGGGTTATTGAGTTATCAACATCACCTTGTTGATTTCATCATTCTCTTTAAAATGATGTGCTTCACTTGTTGAAATTCGATTTATTTATGAAGATAATTATGAATTTCAAAAGGGCCTTAACGCGTATCTCATCTTTTTCCTTAAGCCAAAAGGGCCTTAACCTACATGGCAAATCTTTTATCAATGACAGATTATTTCGTAATTTCCATTTAATTCTCGCTACCCCAAATAGCGATTCTGCCGAGATCCGGGGAAAATCCTGAAAACGCGCATTGCATTATGGAATAGCTTTTCGACATTACAGCTTCCTGTGCAGGCGTTCGTGATCACAACCCTCTCTTTCACGGTAGAGTTTAATGGCCTTTTGTGCTAAAGTCACTAATTCTGCCCGAAGCTTTCCATTGCATATTATAATTTGTACAAATTACACTGATTGGCATCGATTTTAGCGTGCGTGAAAACTCTGCACAGCGAACACAGGCGCTAGCGCCAGCGGGATGGGACTCTATACCGGAAGTTGTAGTGACGACCCGAGAGAGTGAAAATTACCTCGTCTCGCGAATTTCGAGATTTTCGTACCTATTTAGGGTAGCGAGAATTCAATAAATATCAATAGAAACACCATTAAAAACATGATTAGTCTACAGTAGACATAATGTACTTAAAATAATCACTGAAAGTATATGTCATGAATTTAGATCATGAAATCTGAGTGAGATTTAAAGTAGGTGTGGATGCATGAAATGCGACCGACTCCTTGAAATACGCAGATGTCAACGTATGGGACTGTGATGAAAAATAAACAACGAAAAAGGTGTCCTAAATGTACGATCTCTAAAAAATAACTTTACCGAAAGCTGCATTATATTAATAAAAATATTCAGATATCAAAAATACTTTTTCAAACATTTTAATTAATCAGTTTTATCAGTTTTCGTGATCCAGTAGCCGTAGGAGGGCCTTTCTGGCAAACCAAAGGTGTTGCGAAACAAGAAAATTTTCTTATGCCAGAAGGGCGCTAACTTTGCGCGCGTACGATAACGGCAGGTTACGCCTCTTTTGGCACAATGCCGAGTAGGTTACGGCCCTTCTGGCATAAATACGCTACATTCAAGCCTTAAAAAGGCCCTAACATGTTTTTTTGCACATAGCATGTAAAATTCTGAATATTTTATAACAAATTTAACACATTTCATGTAAAACTTAATAACTTAACACATTTTATCGAAATTGGCTTCAAAAACAAAAAAACAACCACAAACTTTTGATTATTAGAGAGGCCAAAACCTTTAAACACGATTATCTCGGAATGGTCAAAAGCAGTTAAGGCCCTTTTGGCATAAGGCCGACGATATGCTAGATGATCAACCTTTTCTGGTCGGTTCCACACCCTTTCTTTCACAATGCAATCGCATGACCAGAACTCAACTTCATCTTTAAAGGGCAATCCAACCCTTGTAATAGTTGATTTGTAGGAAAGCAGAAAAATAATAGAAACAGAATGTCAAAAGTTTGAAATGAATCAGACCAATAGTAAGGAAGTTATGAATGTATGAAATACATGTATGACATCACTATTAAAGTCTATACAAATCTCAAATTGGTATTTCGGTCAGTCGATTGTGACTTACATGTACATGTACGACTTGGACAACTCTCCCATTTGCTGTGTACAAAAATATCATTAATTTCTGTTTTTCTCGTAAGTACCTTCTCCCCACTCCAGCAAAGCATAGAGAGTCAATGCTAATGCGTATTGACCTCTAGCACTGCATACATGCTGTGAGGCGGGTATCATTATACCCATACACAAATACACACACCACACAAAATCGCATAGACAGTACACAATCATGTCGATGCAGCTGTAAGCAAAGTTTGACACTAGACTTACAATTTGAATTTTTAAATTATTCTTTTTAACATCAGTAAGTTAAAAAATATGTATTTTACTGCTATTTAGGTGTCATCAATTGTCACTAAAGTACCGATTTTGAGTGAAATCAGTTGAGTTTTGTACAGTGGTGTTTGCAATGTTGAGAATCAAAAGCACAGCTTTTACTACACAGCCAGGATAGTGATGCTCCTATGTGTGCTTCTCCCTTGGGGCACTACTCAAAATATAGTATAGATAGCATATTTATTTATATATTTATTTATTTCTAATCTTTTGTCAGGGTAGCCCATTCACCAATAAGTAGTGGTCTTACATGGGGCCCTGAATGAACAAGAACATATTTACATCAAAAAGCATAACGTTTATACAGAACAGTGAAAATAAAATTCCATAGTACATTTAGAAAGATATGATACAGCAATGATAGACGTGGCAGAAACGAATACTCGTTTGAAAAAGAAACATTTTTTTATTGACCTAGTTCAATTGAAATGCCAATAGGAAAATATTGATTAAGTCGCAATTATGTGAATAAATCATGTTAATATTACAGAACATGCACGTAGTGTATGTTCGGCTGAGCCATTCACAAATGAATTGACAGAAGAAGCCGTTCTAATTGTATTATCTAGCTTATTCCTTTCAAATATAGAGGAAACAATTGGGCTACACTTATAGCAATCAGTGTGAAATCTAGGTACTCCTAAACATCCACAGTCTATTTGCCTTGTATGATGCTCATGTACATCGTTAGGATAGATTAAGCCTACCTGAAGGTAAGAAGGTGTTAAGTTATGAATGCATTTATATATCATCATAACAAGACTTAACTCCTGACATAAAAAAAATCCTCTATGTGGGCATGCCTTGAACCATAATGCATGGCCCTACAGAGGAATTTTTCCTGTTGGAGACCGGGGGAAAATGCAATGAATAATTGACAATTTATTGCATTTTCTTTTTTCTTTTTTATTTGTGGGGGCGGTGACGTACCCTAGCCCCCGCTACATACAGTCATGATTCAGTGGCTAAGCAATGGCCTTGTTACTGTGAGGCCCCAGAATAACAATCATGTCGATCAGCTATAATAGGGAGCTTTCGATTTTAGGCACCCGACGTGACCTACTACGCGTGACGTCATATCTATCCCCTGCGCATGTTCCCTTCCAAATGACCCAACAAGAGTCGGGGCAATTTCTGTGTAGTTTCATCACCTTCTTTTATGTTATTCTTTGTTTTGATTATTCTATTATTTCCTCTTGCTATCTTTTGGTTCTTCTTCTATCACCTTTTCTTATGTTATTTTTTGTTTCTTTGTCCTTCTGCCACCTTCTCTGATGTTATTCTTTGTTTTTATCATTCTATCATTTCCTCTTTCTATCTTTCCTTATGTTATAGGTATAATAGGGAGCTTTCGATTTTAGGCACCCGACGTGACCTACTACGCGTGACGTCATATCTATCCCCTGCGCATGTTCCCTTCCAAATGACCCAACAAGGTCGGGGGCAATTTCTGTGTAGTTTCATCACCTTCTTTTATGTTATTCTTTGTTTTGATTATTCTATTATCTCCTCTTGCTATCTTTTGTTTCTTCTTCTATCACCTTTTCTTATGTTATTTTTTGTTTCTTTGTCCTTCTGCCACCTTCTCTGATGTTATTCTTTGTTTTTATCATTCTATCATTTCCTCTTTCTATCTTTCCTTATGTTATTCTTTGTTTCTTCTTTCTATCACCTTCTCTTTATGTTATTCTTTGTTTCATCATTCTATCAATTTCTCTTTCTGTCTTTCCTTATGTTATTCTTTGTTTCTTCCTTCTATCACCTTCTTTTAAGTTATTCTTTGTTTTACCATTCTATCACTTTCTCTTTATGTCTTCCTTATGTTATTCTTTGTTTCTTCCTTCTACCACCTTCTCTTATGTTATTCTTTGTTTGTATCATACTATCACTTCTTCTTTCTATCTTTCCTTATGTTATTCTTTGTTTCTTCCTTCTACTACCTTCTCGTATGTTACTCTTTGTTTGTATCATACTATCACTTCCTCTTTCTATCTTTCCTTATGTTATTCTTTGATTCTTCCTTCTATCACCTTCTCTTATGTTATTCTTTGTTTTACCATTCTATCACTTTCTCTTTCTGTCTTTCCTTATGTTATTCTTTGTTTCTTCCTTCTATCACCTTCTTTTTATGTTATTCTTTGTTTTATCATTCTATCACTTTCTGTCTCTCCTTATGTTATTCTTTATTTCTTCTTCTATCACCTTTTCTTTTGTTATTCTTTGTTTTTATCATTCTATCACTTTCTCTTTCTGTCTTTCCATATGTTATTCTTTGTTTTACCATTCTATCACTTCCTCTTTCTATCTTTCCTTATGTTATTCTTTGTTTCTTCTTTCTATCACCTTCTCTTATGTTCTTCTTCGTTTTACCATTCTATCACTTTCTCTTTCTGTCTTTCCTTATGTTATTCTTTGTTACTTCCTTTTATCACCTTCTTTTAAGTTATTCTTTGTTTTACCATTCTACCACTTTCTCTTTCTGTCTTCCTTATGTTATTCTTTGTTTCTTCCTTCTACCACCTTCCCTTATGTTATTCTTTGTTTGTATCATACTATCACTTCTTCTTTCTATCTTTCCTTATGTTATTCTTTGTTTCTTCCTTCCACCACCTTCTCTTATGTTACTCTTTGTTTTACCATTCTATCACTTTCTCTTTCTGTCTTTCCTTATGTTATTCTTTGTTTCTTCCTTCTATCACCTTCTTTTTATGTTATTCTTTGTTTTATCATTCTATCACTTTCTGTCTCTCCTTATGTTATTCTTTATTTCTTCTTCTATCACCTTTTCTTTTGTTATTCTTTGTTTTTATCATTCTATCACTTTCTCTTTCTGTCTTTCCATATGTTATTCTTTGTTTTACCATTCTATCACTTCCTCTTTCTATCTTTCCTTATGTTATTCTTTGTTTCTTCTTTCTATCACCTTCTCTTATGTTCTTCTTCGTTTTACCATTCTATCACTTTCTCTTTCTGTCTTTCCTTATGTTATTCTTTGTTACTTCCTTTTATCACCTTCTTTTAAGTTATTCTTTGTTTTACCATTCTACCACTTTCTCTTTCTGTCTTCCTTATGTTATTCTTTGTTTCTTCCTTCTACCACCTTCCCTTATGTTATTCTTTGTTTGTATCATACTATCACTTCTTCTTTCTATCTTTCCTTATGTTATTCTTTGTTTCTTCCTTCCACCACCTTCTCTTATGTTACTCTTTGTTTGTATCATACTATCACTTCCTCTTTCTATCTTTCCTTATGTTATTCTTTGATTCTTCCTTCTATCACCTTCTCTTATGTTATTCTTTGTTTTACCATTCTATCACTTTCTCTTTCTGTCTTTCCTTATGTTATTCTTTGTTTCTTCCTTCTATCACCTTCTTTTTATGTTATTCTTTGTTTTACCATTCTATCACTTTCTCTTTTTGTCTTTCCTTATGTTATTCTTTGTTTCTTCCTTCTATCACCTTCTTTTATGTTATTCTTTGTTTGTATCATACTATCACTTCCTCTTTCTATCTTTCCTTATGTTATTCTTTGATTCTTCCTTCTATCACCTTCTCTTATGTTATTCTTTGTTTTTATCATTCTATCATTTCCTCTTTCTATCTTTCCTTATGTTATTCTTTGTTTCTTCTTTCTATCACCTTCTCTTTATGTTATTCTTTGTTTTATCATTCTATCACTTTCTGTCTCTCCTTATGTTATTCTTTATTTCTTCCTTCTATCACCTTTTCTTTTGTTATTCTTTGTTTTACCATTCTATCACTTTCTCTTTCTGTCTTTCCTTATGTTATTCTTTGTTTCTTCCTTCTATCACCTTCTTTTTATGTTATTCTTTGTTTTATCATTCTATCACTTTCTGTCTCTCCTTATGTTATTCTTTATTTCTTCTTCTATCACCTTTTCTTTTGTTATTCTTTGTTTTTATCATTCTATCACTTTCTCTTTCTGTCTTTCCATATGTTATTCTTTGTTTTACCATTCTATCACTTCCTCTTTCTATCTTTCCTTATGTTATTCTTTGTTTCTTCTTTCTATCACCTTCTCTTATGTTCTTCTTCGTTTTACCATTCTATCACTTTCTCTTTCTGTCTTTCCTTATGTTATTCTTTGTTACTTCCTTTTATCACCTTCTTTTAAGTTATTCTTTGTTTTACCATTCTACCACTTTCTCTTTCTGTCTTCCTTATGTTATTCTTTGTTTCTTCCTTCTACCACCTTCCCTTATGTTATTCTTTGTTTGTATCATACTATCACTTCTTCTTTCTATCTTTCCTTATGTTATTCTTTGTTTCTTCCTTCCACCACCTTCTCTTATGTTACTCTTTGTTTGTATCATACTATCACTTCCTCTTTCTATCTTTCCTTATGTTATTCTTTGATTCTTCCTTCTATCACCTTCTCTTATGTTATTCTTTGTTTTACCATTCTATCACTTTCTCTTTCTGTCTTTCCTTATGTTATTCTTTGTTTCTTCCTTCTATCACCTTCTTTTTATGTTATTCTTTGTTTTACCATTCTATCACTTTCTCTTTTTGTCTTTCCTTATGTTATTCTTTGTTTCTTCCTTCTATCACCTTCTTTTATGTTATTCTTTGTTTGTATCATACTATCACTTCCTCTTTCTATCTTTCCTTATGTTATTCTTTGTTTGTATCATTCTATTTGCCAATTTTGTCTCGCCTGCGTAGCAAAAAAGCGAAACATAGGCGCCGCTTTTCCGGTGACGGCGGCGACGGCGGCGTCAACCTCAAAAACTTAACCTAAGGTTAAGTTTTTGAATTTTTGATATAATTTTGAAAGTATAAGTTCTTAGTCAATGAAACTTGGACCATAGGGTAATCAAGTATCCCCAATCATGTGAGTAGAATTCAGGGGTGGTATTCTGAACCCTGTGTTATCTCTAATATTGTTGTATCTTTGAAGATAAGATAGAGTTGGTATTCTGAACATTGTTGTAACTTTTGTGTTATCCTTTCTCTCATCTTATTGGCGTATTATTAATAAGTGGTATTTAATCCTCATTTGCATATGCCCATGGGAGATAATATGTCGAGATAATTGGTATTCTGAAAGTTGTTGTATCTTTTATCTTATCTTATCTTGCATGGTATTTACAACAATATTTACAACAGGTAGGGGGTTGTTGTATCTTTCGTGGTGATATAACGGCGGCAATATTTTTTGCCCAGAACCAACTTCGTGCCAATAGACGAGTTAGAAGAAGATTGTGTGTTGACCGGAAACATCACAGATGAGAACTTTCTAAGATATTACATGCTAGGATATGACGATTTTAATGCTCTCATTTTAACTAATATAGTGAAAGCGTGATTTGTCTTCATGATCCACATTCAACAGCGCATAATGATGACGCGCGTAATAAGTGCTCAAATAACTAATTACGCCCAAGATTAGTATGCGCTAGGCGCATCTTCAGATATGGCATAAAGTATTCCTATTGGTTGACCTACTTATCATGCTTATATAAAATAGATTTTGATTGGTAGGGTCCGTAAAAATGGGCGTGTCATCAATGGTCAAAGATAAGATAGAGGCGGTCCTACAAGAGATAACACAGGGATAAAACAATGTTCAGAATACCAACTTACAACAATATCAGCGCTGTGTTATCTCTGGAAGATACAACAAAATATAACACAAAACTTAAAACAATGTTCAGAATACCGCCCCAGGTCACTAAGTTCAGGTCAAAGGTCATTTTAGGTCAACAAACTTAGACTTTTTTGTGGTATAAACATCAAGATTTTGAATTTTTAGCATATTTTCAAAAGTGTTTGTTCAAATCCCATGAAACTTGTACCCAAGGGTTATCAAGTATCACAAATCATATGACACAAATTCCAGGTCACAAGGTCAAAGGTCATTTTAGGTCAGTAGCCTTGGATTATGTTTTCACAACTTAATATGAGAATAAATAATTAATTTTTGTTATTTGTTCATGATTCTTAATCAATATTCACTTCAAAATGCTGATTATATTATAGAGGATTTCATTTTTGGGGGGCCTGCTAATGGGCCACCCTGCCTATAATAATGTTCCAACTTCAATTCAATTGCGTAATGCAGGCGAGACCACCGAGAGCATTTCCCTTGTTTCAACTTACCGATGTTAGAAAGAATACTTTGAAAATTCAAATCGTGCTGCCTCTCAGCAAGTATACCGCGCTAGAGGTCAATACGCATCAGCATGTTTTACTCACTACTTTACTAAAACCGTCTCAAAAAAAATACACATCTAACAAATGCACAAAAATAATGGTTAAACGGAGAGAGAAATGCTCAAGATATTTCGAGAGCTTTAATATATTTTGATTTATCATATTCGAAAAATGCCACCAGGGGAGAACCAGGGGAGATCCATGCTAGCAGAAAACTACTAACATGGAACTGTGACAACAGGGCCAGATTTACAGCATAATACTTATCCCAATTTTAACCCCATTTTCCCCCCCAACTGATGATCTGGCCCTGCATGTGAACATGGCGTCACATCCAGTACAAGTGCAGTCTCCTCAATATATACCTTACCAACAGATAAAGAGTTTTTAGGACAGTTAGGCCATTAAAAAAAATATACATGTTTAGCGTCCCCGCCCGCTTCCTTTTTGGGGGCCGCCTCCTATTTTTTGTTATTTGTTATTTTTGATTTTTTTTTTTTTTTTTTTTTTTTTTTGAAAAATTTTTTTGAAAAATTTTTTTTTTAAGAAAAAAAGCATGAAAAACACTGCTAAAATGGCTCTATTTCTGATTTAAAAAAAAAAAAAAATTGTCGGCGGCCATCTTGAAAAAAAATTGCCCCGACTGTCAGGGAAAATGTACCGAGCGGCCATTTTGAGCGGCCATTTTGAAATAACAAATAACAAATAAAAAGGGCCCCCTCCTTCCTATTTTTCGAAAAAACAGGACGCTAAACATTTTTTTTTTTTTATTTGGCCTTAGTACAACTTATCCCCTCCTCACCAACATTTCTTGTGACTTATGCATAAACATGATGAGCTGATAAATAATCATTGCCTGAACAATTGATTTCCCACCATGCATCTTAATATACAATCAGTGAAAGTTGTAACAATCACTTTTCAATGTGTGAATAGATAAAAGACTTTTCAGCTGTTCCTCTATTTAAATACTCAAAGAATGATACTGGCAAGACTTGGGCATGCATGATTTGGTAATGGCATTTAAATGTCTTGGAGTGTACACAATAGAGCAAGGTGTTTCATTGTTATGGAAATCCTCTTTACATGTGCAGTATGTGATTATTTGCTTTCTTTGCTTTCCTGTAAGCTCTTCTGTAAGCTCTTCCCTTTCTTCTGGACTATTCTAACTTTTTCCTTTGATAAATACATCTTTGATTGCTGCCTGCAACACAAGTGTGAAGTTCACATGTGTTATCAATGCTCTCTTCATCAATAAATAGATTCCATGGAATACATTCAATCGTTTTCTGTAAATCTACGCTATCTGCTTTGTGAAATTGATGGAAAACCCTAGGAAGCAACCGTGGCACACGACTACAGTCCAATTCAAATGGAACCAAGTTATGAATATGGAAACCACTGCATAAAATGATGGATTTAAAAGAAGAAATATGTGGGGTGATAAGAACAAAGGACTTATTTAGTGCATCATGGAAGGTAGCATTAGATGGTGGGGGACGATAGCATACACCCAAAAAGAGCTTGCCTTCGTTTTGTGGTAAACTTAATTGAATCCATAACAACTCGCAGCTAGGAATCTTAAACTCGGGCGGTGAATCGTTTTCATGCAAAAAGTACACCTCCTCTGTTGTGATTGCGGTCTTTACGAAAGATTTGATATTGTTGTACGTCTAAGAGTTCACCATCGCAGGAATCAGAGTTCATTCATCTATTTCATCGTAAGTAACTCTCACTTTCAGGTCATTCAGTTTATTACCAAGGGAACAGGCATTTAGTAGTAGAAAATTGAGTGTATGACGTAACAAATTTGAATGTTCAGGTCCCGGATTATGCTCCACGTCACCAGACATGATCAATTTCAAAAGTGGAGTATTTGATGTTAATTAAAAGGTGAAAATATCATTGTTTCAAAGATATCTAGTTTTTAAATATCAACCTTTGGGTAGTTGTTTTAAACTCTTATGAGTTCAGTGGTTGTTGTGGAAATGCAAAGAGCATAAAGTACGTACCGTAGCGCCATTTTCAAATGAGTAGATAATTTGATATGTTGCTGGGTGTTAATCCATGTGTTATGTGTTTCCTTATACAATGCAGGTAGTCTGGCTTTGGTTCTGCTGACTTTCAAAGTTTCCCATTTTAGATTTTCCAACATCTTTGTAACACTTGATTCCCTGTCATAGTCCCTCGTTTTGAATGTCTAGTTTGTCCTGGTCTGACTTATGCTGTGGTTCCCATATACTGTACATGCAGAACTGTAATTTGGGCCTACATGTAATTTGATGAAGTTTGGTCAATATGTGTGGCCCAACCGAGGCCCTTTGAATTCAGGTAGGGGTGGTGTTGCACTTCTTCCAGGGTGACGTTACCCAACCTGTACTTGGTTTGAACTGGTTTCTTTTAATGGGTTATTTAATTTGAAAACTGGCTGCAATTGCTGCTGTATTAAAAACTGTTGTATTGATTCTCAACATTTCAAACACCACTGTTCAAAACTCAACTGATTTCACTAAAAATCGGTACTTGAGTGACAATTTATGACACAGTAAAATACAATTTTTGTTACCTTATTTTCATAAATTACCATAAATATGCAAATGAGTGAATGAGTGAAATAATAATTACCATAGTAATCTATGTTA
The DNA here is from genome assembly GCA_035222895.1 of Strongylocentrotus droebachiensis. Classification (NCBI taxonomy): domain Eukaryota; kingdom Metazoa; phylum Echinodermata; class Echinoidea; order Camarodonta; family Strongylocentrotidae; genus Strongylocentrotus; species Strongylocentrotus droebachiensis. Next base: position 771,862 of record JAVYIG010000145.1, read on the forward strand.
TAAGACCGTGTCAAAAATCCACGTTGCTACAATAACCACGAAAGGAGGCGTGAGCTTAGTTAGCTTCCTTTTAAAGATACTATGTCCCTTTTGCAGCCAACATCATCTTAGATGCTGCTTGTAAGTGTCGGCTTGCATGGTGATGTAGATATTCAGTAAGCTTGCGGTTGCACCATGTGAGAGAGAGAGAGAGAGGGAGGATTGAGGAGTCCTGAAAAGGACTCTGACTCTGTAATCTTTCTTGAGGGTTTGTTAGTCCTGAAAAGGACTGTTGGTATAGTCTTGAAAAAGACTGTTGGTTATCTTTCTTAGCTATAGTTCTAAGGAGAACTATAGCGCTTGGAGAGAGGCGGTAGTTGGCTCGACGTTTCGAACAGGTTGACTATCCGTCGTCAGGAGTGGAAAATAGCTGGCGTGCGTGACATCGGGGAAAAATACATGACCGTGCGGGCTTGAGTCATCGGGGAGTGGACATAGATGGTCTGCTGGTCAGTCTGGCTGTCCGTCTGGGCTGGAGTCTCCGGGTTGCGGACGTCGGAGAGTTTCGAATCCATGAGTAGGGTGTGCTGTCTGCGAGACGCTGTGTGTGTCCCTGACGTAGGCGTCGTTGTAGGCTGCTGTTGTCTGCTGTGCATTGTAGCTGTGAGGCTGGCGGCTGCTTTGAGGGTTCGGCGGGTGGCGGTGGTTGATGTATGGGTGTCTGCTGGGGTGGTGAAGGCGGTGGTGGAGGAGGAGTGACCGGGTAGGGGTTTCCAGATGTCATTGATGTATAATCCTGAGTCTTGGGGAACGGTGTTGTGGCGGTGAATTTTGATGGCTTCCAGGATTCGTCGTGCATGCCAGTGCTTCATTATGGAGATGGGATGACTGTTATCCCATTCGATGGTGTGTTCGTGTTGCTGGGCGTGTTTGACGATAGCAGACTTATCCCAATCGCTGAGTCTGAAGCTGGTTCTGTGTTCCTTGAGTCTTGTTTCCAAATTTCTTCCCGTTTCACCAATGTAGACTTTTCCACATTCGCATGGTATTTTGTAGACTCCAGCTTTCTTGTGGTTTGGATGCTTGTCTTTGTGGGAGTGGAGTATCGAATGGAGTTTGTTGGAGGAACTGTGTCGAACTTGGATGTCTGCTGCTTGAAGGATTCGTTGAATCTTGTGAGAGGCTTGACCGATATAGGGAAGGACAACAGTTTGTTTCGGTGGTGTAGCTGCGGGTTGGTTTTCTTCAGGGATGGTGTTGGCTGCGGGCTAGCTGGCGGGAGTCTTGGATTAGATCTTATGTCTTGGGTATTCGTAGTGACATGCATTGGCGCAAAGTACATTGAGATATCTCTCTCTCTATCTCGCTCTCTCTCTCTCTCTCTCTCTCTCCAGCCTCTCCTCCCCTTCCCCCCTCTTCACTCTCCCTCTCTCACTTTCCCTCTCTCTCTTACCCTCCCTCTCTATCTCTATCTCTCTCTCTCCCTCCAGCCTCTCCTCCCCTTCCCCCCTCTTTCACTCTCCCTCTCTCTCTTACTCTCCCTCTCTATCTCTCTCTCTCTCTCTCTCTCCAGCCTCTCCTCCCCTTCCCCCTCTCCCTCCTCTCTCTCTCTTACTCTCCCTCTCCTTCCTCCCCCTTTCTCACTCTCACTCACTCTGTTCTCTTCTTTTCTCTCTTTATCGAGTATAGGCCAAGCTGCAGAGGGAGAAACAGCTGAAGATTGCAGAAGAAAAGAAGATGAAGGTGGAGAAAGCTAAGGTCATTGAGGTCAAGGTCAACATGTGGATTGAGGAAAGAACAACTAAGGAGCAGAAATCGGGAAAAGCCAAAGAAACAACTTGAAGCAGAAGAGAAGAGGAGAGTCCAGGAGAAAGCAAAGGTGAGTGTTAAAGGGGAAGTCCACCCTGATATTAAGTTGCTTTTAATAAAAGCAGGAAAATGAGAGAAACAGGTCAGTGAAAGTTTGAGCAAAAACAGACTAGAAATAAGAAAGTTATGAATTTTCAAAGATGTCATCATTGAAACACAAATTGGCAACACTGTGACATATCTTGCAAGCTCCTCTCCAATTTTATAAACTTTTGTTTTCTAACTGCTTGGTTAGGGAAAAGATGATTCATACAGGGGTTGTATAAAAACATCTTTGAAATAATTATATTTAGGGTGAACGTATCATTGCAAATTTTCTTAAAGCCTTTCTGCACTAGTTTGGCCAAGAGGGATTAGACATCCCTGCGTGGTCACTGACAAGTGGTTATCAGCTCTAAATTGACATAGGAAAAAGGAACCAGCTGTCACTGCGCATAGGGACTTTCATGGTGTTAGTGATATGCGCTATACAAATAACGTTCATTTTTATTGTTATTATTACTGCTTGGGCATTGTTTGCTATAAAGAGGGTGTAAGCAGCTATGAGTGGTGCGGTGGGGCTTTAACGGAAGTATAGGTTTTTGAAGTTTTTAAGTACAGGGCAAATAGCAGGGGAGCTTGAAAATAAATGCAAAATATGGCATAGTGTTGCCAATTTGTTTTGCAACTTCAAAAATTAATATCTTTCTCATTTTTAATCCAAATTTAATCAAAACAAGAGACCAACCTTTGTTAACTCCCATTGAAAGATGTCACTTAAAATGAACCCTTGTGATTGTATTATCATTCTTTGTAGTCTTTAAAATAGTTTTGTTTAAATCTGTGAGATTCTGTTTTCTGCAATTGCCAGAATAAGAAATCACCTTTCATCTTCCCTTTACTTTGAAGGAGAACTATGGAGAATGGAGGAGCAAGAAGAAGGCTGCAAAAGAGATGAAGGAGAAGAAGGAGAAGGAAGAACAAAGCTGAAGCAGAAGCCGAGAGGAGGAGGAAAGAAGAGGCAGAAGATGCATACCTGAACTTGAAGTGGAAAGAAGAGGCCAAGACGAGACCATTTCCCCTAGCTACTCAATTTGGCTATCCTCAGGGCTCTGTCAAAGGTAAACCAGTATAGTATTAATGACTGCTTTGAGAGAAATAGTTGTTTTTATACGCTCAAGGGAAAGTTAGAATTGTGCTATTGCCCGAGGCGTGCCAAGGGCAATAGCCCAATCCAGATGGCTGGATTTCTTAAGTGAGGTATATAATCAAAGTTACTGCCTTATGCCCCTTTCACAAACCCAACTTAAAGGAGCATCATATAATTGTGTGAATGGGACCACATAAAAACAATGCACATCATTTTTGTGCTGCTATACAATACGAATAATTGCCACAGCATAATCTTTTATATTATAATTTGAGTAAGGAAATCCTTTGATATTTAAAACTTTTAGGGTTTTGCACGCCTCGGGATGAAAAAATATCATTCGTTCTGATTGCAGATCATTCTAAAGGTTTTCCCATTTTTAAATAAGTTGTTTGAAATCTCTAAATGAAATATGAAAACTCAAAGTAGTACCTGAAAGAGGATGGATCTGGCATGGCAACGGATATTGCATGCCATTCCAGCCGCGATTTAGAGATTGCATATATGCGCTGCCGATCGTAGCGCTACCCGCACGCTCACAATTGTCAATAGAATTATGACAATGGTAGCTCAGGAACCGGACAGGGAGCTGAGAGGGCCTAGGCCTAGATGGACAAATCTAGCTCTTTCATGGTCTCTTTGACATTGCATGTCATAACATGTCAGTAATAATGTCAAAGAGACCATGACTGTTTTACAATTGCAAATAATGCATTTAAACCCATTTGCCATTCAAAAATAAAAATGGATGGAATATGATACTCATAATTGAATATCAAACATTATTATTTCATAAACTATAATCAATGCATTCAGTCATGTGCTGTTTCACAACAATGTACAGGCAGTTAGGCACACTCAATGTCGTGTGACTTTTGAATCGGGCCATTTTGTCTTTAATCTGTGCTCATTCAGCCATACAGTGATGAATATCTCTGATTTGCACACAAAACGTACATAAAAACTGCACCAATATTGTGGTAAGATGACATCGTGAAATGGTTAAATTTCAACGGCATTTGAAAGATAATACTTATTAAGAACGTCCCTTCAGTGATTGCTGTTTTATTGGCGTGCATCATTCATTTATGAATATTTACGCCTTCACTTAGATAATTGCATTACATTTTTGCATTCACTTAAAGTAATAGTGTGATTTTCAAACCCTCATACCGAATGGTCGTATGTTTTGTGCTGCGCAAAGATTCAATCAGTTTAATTTTGGTCAATACCAGAAGTGGGTTTATTGATGTAGACAAATGCTCATGTACCCTTTACAGCTCATTTCATGTATGTTTTCACCAAAGATTAAGATTAAGATCATTTTTCTTTTAGGCAAATTTCAATTTATAAAAACACGAAAATGCAAAACAAATACGTAATAACTGATATATTTTCACTGTTTTTATCCTTTTTGTTACGGGGGGGGGGGGGGGGGGGGGTGGGGGTGGGAATGGGCTACTTTTAGTATAGACTGCATCAAATCACCTAAAAATAAGAATGGATTTACACCCTATAAAAAACAACCTCTTTAAAATACACTATAATATCAAACTCTTACACATTCATTTGTGTACATTGTGTTTAGGATCACATTCACCAACTTTTTTTGTATATTGCTCTCACAAAGTAAAAGGCCGTCAAATGCGGTGCTTTGGCGAGTATCTCTAATGACAGTAAACAGGATAGTGTTGAGTTTCTTACCCTGTCAGAGTGATTGGTCCAAGGCCACTTGATTTCATGAGTCGGGGGCAATTTCTGTGTAGTTTCATCACCTTCTTTTATGTTATTCTTTGTTTTTATTATTCTATTATTTCCTCTTGCTATCTTTTGTTTCTTCTTCTATCACCTTTTCTTTTGTTATTTTTTGTTTCTTCGTCCTTCTGCCACCTTCTCTTATGTTATTCTTTGTTTTTATCATTCTTTCATTTCCTCTTTCTATCTTTCCTTATGTTATTCTTTGTTTTTTCTTTCTATCACCTTCTCTTATGTTATTCTTTGTTTTATCATTATATCACTTTCTGTCTCTCCTTATGTTATTCTTTGTTTCTTCCTTCTATCACCTTTTCTTTTGTTATTCTTTGTTTTACCATTCTATCACTTTCTCTTTCTGTCTTTCCTTATGTTATTCTTTGTTTCTTCCTTCTATCACCTTATTTTTATGTTATTCTTTGTTTTACCATTCTATCACTTTCTCTTTCTGTCTTTCCTTATGTTATTCTTTGATTCTTCCTTCTATCACCTTCTCTTATGTTATTCTTTGTTTTTATCATTCTTTCATTTCCTCTTTCTATCTTTCCTTATGTTATTCTTTGTTTTTTCTTTCTATCACCTTCTCTTATGTTATTCTTTGTTTTATCATTCTGTCTCTCCTTATGTTATTCTTTGTTTCTTCCTTCTATCACCTTTTCTTTTGTTATTCTTTGTTTTACCATTCTATCACTTTCTCTTTCTGTCTTTCCTTATGTTATTCTTTGTTTCTTCCTTCTATCACCTTCTCTTATGTTATTCTTTGTTTGTATAATTCTATCACTTTCTCTTTCTGTCTTTCCTTATGTTATTCTTTGTTTGTATCATTCTATCACTTCCTCTTTCTATCTTTCCTTATGTTATTCTTTGTTTCTTCCTTCTATCACCTTCTCTTATGTTATTCTTTGTTTTACCATTCTATCACTTTCTCTTTCTCTCTTTCCTTATGTTATTATTTGTTTCTTCCTTCTATCACCTTCTTTCATGTTATTCTTTGTTTGTATCATACTATCACTTCCTCTTTCTATATGTTATTCTTTGATTCTTCCTTCTATCACCTTCTCTTATGTTATTCTTTGTTTGTATCATTCTATCACTTTCTCTTTCTATCTTTCCTTGTGTTATTCTTTGTTTCTTCCTTCTATCACCCTCTCTTATGTTGTTCTTTGTTTTTTTTTTATCATTCTATCACTTTCTCTTTCTGTCTTTCCTTATTTATTCTTTGTTTCTTCCTTCTATCACCTTCTCCTATGTTATTCTTTGTTTTTATCATTCTATCACTTTCTCTTTCTGTCTTTCCCTATGTTATTCTGTGTATCATTCTATCACTTCCTCTTTCTATCTGTCCTTATGTTATTCTTTGTTTCTTCCTTCTATCACCTTCTCTCATGTTATTCTTTGTTTTAACATTCTATCATTTTCTCTTTCTATCTTTCCTTATGTTATTCTTTCCTTATGTTATTCTTTGTTTCTTCCTTCTATCACCTTTTCTTATGTTATTTTTTTGTTTTATCATTTTAACTTTCTATTTCTGTCATGTTATTCTTTGTATCAGAATTTCGCGCACTGTGAATTTTTTACCTGTTTAATCACCTGAATCGAAAGCACTGCCGCGAAGGGAACGGACGTGAGCTGCGCAACGTCTACATGCTCCAGTACCTCGTAGTAGCCGACGTTGGGTGCCCAAATCAAAAGCTCGCTATTAGTGCCCTTTTGTGAGGCATTAATCCTCATTACTGTCTGTTATGACTTAAGGACGTACATGTAGGTCCCCTTGTTGATTAGCATAGGTAGCACACACATGATTTAGCAGGCACGTAAAACAAACAAACACCCACAAATTAATATTCAATAGAATCTGAGAATGTATACTATTATTTAGATCTATTAGAAATAAATCATTGTGAAAATCAGTCCATAAATTGGGGTGAAAATAATTATTCCACCATTATGACCAACAGTGTATGTTGGAACACATAGGAAAGTAGTCCAGCACTACAACTGTACATCACATTGATATTACCGATTTAGCCAATTTGAAGTGCCCATACGTATAGTGATAACAACTTTCAAAAATTCATAAGTTTCTTATATTTAGTCAGATTTAATTGAAACTTTCATCAGTTTGCTTCTCTGATTTTCTGCTTTCTTTTAGATAAGTTGTCTATTTGGTGTGTGTGTGTATTGGGTTTTTACAGATGTGTATCAATCGGATATGATTATTAAGGACCGACCTTTAAACGTCACTATCCGAAAGACGTGAGTCAGTTTCAAACCTGCGTCCTCGGCTGAATCAGTTTGTAATTTCCATTGTTAGCTGGATTACAGGGGCACGCCACAACGCCTTGGTGGGATTTCCCTTTAAATATTACATTCATTGGGTGTGCGGTAAAGTTTTATGCCTCCGTTACGAAGTAGCCCGAGGCATTATGTTTTCGGGTTGTCCGTCCGTCCATCCATACGTCGCGTTATCTCAATAACTGATGAATGGATTCCTGCCAAACTTAAACCATGTATGTATCTGGCAGAGCTAATGAACTGATTAGATTTTGGGATCACGGCTCAAAGGTCACAGGGCTCATGTATGCAAAAATAGCTTGTGATCGCATTATCATTAGAACCGATGGACAGATTACCATCAAACTCAAAACCTGTATTTATCTTGCAGAGCCAATTAATGGACTGAGTAGATTTTGAGGTCATGAGGTCTAAGGTCATGGGGCTCATTATGTATGCAAAACTAGCTTGTGAACGCCTTCTTATTAGAACTGACGAATGGATTACTATCAAACTCGGGACATGTATGTTTCTTGCAGAGCCATTGAACTGATTAGACTTTAGGGTCATAAGATCAAAGACCAAAGGGTCATACATGTATATAAAAAATAGCTTGTAATAACAATATTCTGCAAACCTGTTAATGCATGGGTGGCCAACCCGCAGCTCCTGGAGCTCTTTTGATGCGGCCCACAGAGCATTAACATAGTAATAATAACAATGGCACATAACTGAAATGTGACCCGCATAGCAGCGATGAAATAGAGCAAAACGTATACTCACAGCTATCTCTATTTCCATCATTTGTTTTCATCATTCACAACATATTGATTGGTTCTTTGTTGATACAAAACTCCTCAAATATCCTCTCATTACATTACAAAAACAACATTAACATCACTCGCCGTGTTAATTTCAGTTTGTAATTTCCGCACGCACTAACGTTTGTAAATATACATGTGAATCAAGAAATATGTTTGAAATGCAATACTTGTCTTGAAAAAATTACAACCCTTTTCTTTTGCCGTTGAATTTTCTCATGAATCTTAATCGTAAACTGGATAGTCTTCTTCTCTTTACACCCCGTCAATGAGATGTACAGTGTACAACTAATAAAGTTAGGATATTCTTTCTGCTGTGTCCTTGATTTTGTTTGAAATAACAACTATCATGGCACCGACAAGGTTCTGATGAAGGCAGAAACTTTAAATCAGATTGGTCTCTGAGGGTCATAGCTCATTAAATACCTTGTATGTGAATCTGGTTTCCATTCCATAACTTGAGTATTGTTTGAAGAATTTTAATGAAATTTGATATGAAGGTACATGGTATCAAAATACATGTACAGCCTAAGTTCGATTTCTGAGTATGTAGGTCAAAGGTGAAAGGTCATAGCTCATTAAATATGCAAAAACACCTAATTATATATGTGAAAATGCGGTTAACTTCCTTGCCTAGTAATATCATAGTATAGTCCAATGGAGGTAACTTGTTCTGATGTACATGTGGCCATTTATACCCTGCGAGGGGATGCTACGCTTTGTGTTGACTTGTTTAAATTAATATTCAACATACTTCAGATTAAAGAAATATTAAATGTTAGCTTACCTGTACATAAGATCACACAACTTCATGGTGCCATGGTACATACAATGTGGCACACTGTGATTATTCGCTTTGTATGTATTGTATAAGAAGAACATTGAAATTTAACAACATGCATTGAGCATCAGGTGAGTTTTAAGCCCAGTTTTGAAAGTAGAAAGAGTGGTGGCCGTCTGAATAGAGAAAGGTAACTTATTCCACAAAGAAGGAGCTGCTGATGCAAATGCTCTATCCCCCCAATTTCTTTTGGTACGTATTTCTTTAAGCCTAATATTGTGATGTGATGAATGTAAACCAGAACGACCTGCAGAAATAAATTCTGGAGCTAGATCATTTAGTGCACGATAGGTTAAGACAGGTTAAGACAGAATTGCGTACCGAAAAGGCCAAATTGGCGACGGGGCACATTTTGATCCTTGCAACATGCGTAAAATGATATGTTTGGCCTTAAAAATTGCCCCCCCCCCCCAGACAAACAAACAAATATATTTTAAAATACGAGCTGGCGGAAAATGACGAGCTGGCGGTCGAGGACAACCAAATTACTTTTCTTTTAGGCCGAAGTTTTGCGTTAACTTGTTCAATTATCATTGTCATGTGATTTTTGCACTGTGTATTTAATTTTATTTTTGCAGAGTTTGCAAATTTGATTGCTCCATATGTATAATTTTATTGGGGATAATGGGAGCGCGGGTTTATGAAGTAAGTAACGAATAGGACCACTTCCCGTAGGCAATTTCTATGGCTACCAGGGCTCTCTTTAAGAGAAGGTTGAGTTCTGGGAAGAGGTGAACAATAATTTGTGAGCATTATCATTGTTATTATACAAGTCTGGTAGAACATCAGATAACAAATGTTTCCTGTAAAGCATGGCTCTTCAAATGCCTTAATATTCTAAATATTTCATGTAACAAATCAGGACAGATTTTTACGCCAAATGTTCGTGTAGTCCCATATACATATTTCTGTGTACAGTACTTGTAACTTTGCCAAGACTGGGCCACATTTGTTATCATTTTGATGATTCCAGAACCTTGCAGTACACACCAATACTTATATGCTAGATGATCAACCTTTTCTGATCGATTCCTCACCGTTTCTTTCACAATGCAATCGCATGACCAGAAATCAACTTTATCTTTAACCCTATCTAGCCTACATTTTTTCTGATACTTTTTTAACGCAAAAGAATCTTGCGCTGAAATGTACCGGTATGACTTTTTCTTTCAAGTCTGGCGCATCTTTTGAAATAAATTTTTCGAAAACGGACCTACTGTTACAAAGTCACATGACCTTTTGTCTGTGCATGTCAGCCCAAAAATCACTCATTTTCGTGATTTGTGTACAAAACATATGGAAACCTCTTTTTTCCAAAAAAGAGATAAAACAAGAGATAACATAATGAATAACTTGGCTTTTCCAATTTTGTCTCGCCTGCGTAGCAAACAAGCGAAACATAGGCGCCGCTTTTCCAGTGACGGCGGAGACGTCAACCTCAAAAATTAGGTTAAGTTTTTGAATTTTTGATATAATTTTGAAAGTATAAGTCCTTAGTCAATGAAACTTGGACTATAGAGTTATCAAGTATCCCCAATCATGTGAGTTGAATTTCAGGTCACAAAGTCAAGGTCAAACGTCATTTCAGGTCAACAGACTTAGACTATGTTGTGGCATCATTATCGAAAACTTAACCTAAGGTTAAGTTTTTGAATTTTTGATATAATTTTGAAAGTATAAGTTCTTAGTCAATGAAACTTGGACTATAGGTTAATCAAGTATCCCCAATCATGTGAGTAGAATTCAGGGGTGGTATTCTGAACCCTGTGTTATCTCTAATATTGTTGTATCTTTGAAGATAAGATAGAGTTGGTATTCTGAACATTGTTGTAACTTTTGTGTTATCCTTTCTCTCATCTTATTGGCGTATTATTAATAAGTGGTATTTAATCCTCATTTGCATATGCCCATGGGAGATAATATGTCGAGATAATTGGTATTCTGAAAGTTGTTGTATCTTTTATCTTATCTTATCTTGCATGGTATTTACAACAATATTTACAACAGGTAGGGGGTTGTTGTATCTTTCGTGGTGATATAACGGCGGCAATATTTTTTGCCCAGAACCAACTTCGTGCCAATAGACGAGTTAGAAGAAGATTGTGTGTTGACCGGAAACATCACAGATGAGAACTTTCTAAGATATTACATGCTAGGATATGACGATTTTAATGCTCTCATTTTAACTAATATAGTGAAAGCGTGATTTGTCTTCATGATCCACATTCAACAGCGCATAATGATGACGCGCGTAATAAGTGCTCAAATTAATAATAATTACGCCCAAGATTAGTATGCGCTAGGCGCATCTTCAGATATGGCATAAAGTATTCTTGTTGGTTGACCTACTTATCATGCTTATATAAAATAGATTTTGATTGGTAGGGTCCATAAAAATGGGCGTGTCATCAATGGTCAAAGATAAGATAGAGGCGGTCCTTCAAGAGATAACACAAAACTTACAACAATGTTCAGAATACCGCCCCATGAAACTTGTACCCAAGGGTTATCAAGTATCACAAATCATATGACACAAATTCCAGGTCACAAGGTCAAAGGTCATTTTAGGTCAGTAGCCTTGGATTATGTTTTCACAACTTAATATGAGAATAAATAATTAATTTTTGTTATTTGTTCATGATTCTTAATCAATATTCACTTCAAAATGCTGATTATATTCAGAGGATTTCATTTTTTGGGGGCCTGCTAATGGGCCACCCTGCCTATAATAATGTTCCAACTTCAATTCAATTGCGTAATGCAGGCGAGACCGCCGAGAGCGTTTCCCTTGTTTCAACTTACTGATGTTAGAAAGAATACTTTGAAAATTCAAATCGTGCTGCCTCTCAGCAAGTATACCGCGCTAGAGGTCAATACGCATCAGCATGTTTTACTCGCTACTTTACTAAAACCGTCTCAAAAAAAATACACGAAAATAATGGTTAAACGGAGAGAGAAATGCTCAAGATATTTCGAGAATCATATTCGAAAAATGCCACCAGAACCAGGGGAGATCCATGCTAGCAGAAAACTACTAACATGGAACTGTGACAACAGGGCCAGATATACAGCATATACTTACCCCAATTTTAACCCCATTTTCCCCCCAACTGATGATCTGGCCCTGCATGTGAACATGGCGTCACATCCAGTACAAGTGCAGTCTCCTCAATATATACCTTACCAACAGATAAAGAGTTTTTAGGACAGTTAGTACAACTTATCCCCTCCTCACCAACATTTCTTGTGACTTATGCATAAACATGATGAGCTGATAAATAATCATTGCCTGAACAATTGATTTCCCACCATGCATCTTAATATATGCACAATCAGTGAAAGTTATAACAATCACTTTTCAATGTGTGAATAGATAAAAGACTTTTCAGCTGTTCCTCTATTTAAATACTCAAAGAATGATACTGGCAAGACTTGGGCATGCATGATTTGGTAATGGCATTTAAATGTCTTGGAGTGTACACAATAGAGCAAGGTGTTTCATTGTTATGGAAATCCTCTTTACATGTGCAGTATGTGATTATTTGCTTTCTTAATTCCTGTAAGCTCTTCTGTAAGCTCTTCCCTTTCTTCTGGACATTCTAACTATTTCCTTTGATAAATACATCTTTGATTGCTGCCTGCAACACAAGTGTGAAGTTCACATGTGTTATCAATGCTCTCTTCATCAATAAATAGATTCCATGGAATACATTCAATCGTTTTCTGTAAATCTACGCTATCTGCTTTGTGAAATTGATGGAAAACCCTAGGAAGCAACCGTGGCACACGACTACAGTCCAATTCAAATGGAACCAAGTTATGAATATGGAAACCACTGCATAAAATGATGGATTTGAAAGAAGAAATATGTGGGGTGATAAGAACAAAGGACTTATTTAGTGCATCATGGAAGGTAGCATTAGATGATGGGGGACGATAGCATACACCCAAAAAGAGCTTGCCTTCGTTTCATGGTAAACTTAATTGAATCCATAACAACTCGCAGCTGGGAATCTCAAACTCGGGGCGGTGAATCGTTTTCATGCAAAAAGTACACCTCCTCTGTTGTGATTGCGGTCTTTACGAAAGAGTTCACCATCGCAGGAATCAGAGTTCATTCATCTATTTCTTCGTAAGTTACTCTCACTTTCAGGTCATTCAGTTTATTACCAAGGGAACAGGCATTTAGTAGTAGAAAATTGAGTGTATGACGTAACGAATTTGAATGTTCAGGTCCCGGATTATGCTCCACGTCACCAGACATGATCAATTTCAAAAGTGGAGTATTTGATGTTAATTGAAAGGTGGAAATATCATTGTTTCAAAGATATCTAGTTTTTAAATATCAACCTTTGGGTAGTTGCTTTAAACTCTTATGAGTTCAGTGGTTGTTGTGGAAATGCAAAGAGCATAAAGTACGTACCGTAGCGCCATTTTCAAATGAGTAGATAAGTTGATATGTTGCTGGGTGTTAATCCATGTGTTATGTGTTTCCTTATACAATGCAGGTAATCTGGCTTTGGTTCTACTGACTTTCAAAGTTTCCCATTTTAGATTTTCCAACATCTTTGTAACACTTGATTCCCTGTCATAGTCCCTCGTTTTGAATGTCTAGTTTGTCCTGGTCTGACTTATGCTGTGGTTCCCATATACTGTACAAGTAGCTGCATAGAACTCTAATTTGGGCCTACATGTAATTTGATGAAGTTTGGTCAATATGTGTGGCCCAACCGAGTCCCTTTGAATTCAGGTAGGGGTGGTGTTGCACTTCTTCCAGGGTGACGTAACCCAACCTGTACTTGGTTTGAACTGGTTTCTTTTTATGGGTTATTTAATTTGAAAACTGTGGCTGCAATTGCTGCTGTATTAAAAACTGTTGTATTGATTCTCAACATTTCAAACACCACTGTTCAAAACTCAACTGATTTCACTAAAAATCGGTACTTGAGTGACAATTTATGACACAGTAAAATACAATTTTTGTTACCTTATTTCCATAAATTACCATAAATATGCAAATGAGTGAATGAGTGAAAAAATAATTACCATAGTAATCTATGTTATAAGACCGTGTCCTTACTCTTTCTGGACTATGATATGTCCAACTGAAATTAAAGTTTTGTTTTATCTTCATGTAATTCAGAGCCTGTATTAATCGAGCCAGCCCCCCCCCCCCTCTTCCCCTCGTGGCTACACCAACCACATTTCCTTACGCTTTCTCGACTATGATATTTCCAACTGAAATTAAAGTTTTGTTATCTCTTCATGTATTAGGGGGGGGGGGGCTTCCTCACCCTTTCCCTCATGGCTACGCCAATCTTATTTCTTTACTCTTTCTGGACTATGATATGTCCAACTGAAATTAAAGTTTTGTTTTATCTCATTTAATACAGTGCCTGTATTGGGGGGGGGGGGGCTTTCTCACCCCTTCCCTCGTGGCTACGCCAATCTTATTTCCTTACTCTTTCTGGACTATGATATGTCCAACTGAAATTAAAGTTTTGTTTTATCTTCATGTAATACAGAGCCTGTATCAGGGGAGGGGGGGGGGCCTCTTTCCTACCTTTCCCTCGTGGCTACACCAACCACATTTCCTTACTGTTTCTGGACTATGATATGTCTAACTGAAATTAAAGCTTTGTTTTCTCTTCATGTAATACAGTGCCAGTATTAGGGGGGGGGGGGGGCTTCCTCACCCTTTCCCTCGTGGCTACGCCAATCTTATTTCCTTACTCTTTCTGGACTATGATATGTCCAACTAAAATTAAAGTTTTGTTTTATCTTCATGTAATACCGTGCCTGTATTAGGGGGGGGGGCTTCCTCACCCTTTCCCTCGTGGCTACGCCAATCTTATTTCCTTACTCTTTCTGGACCATGATATGTCCAACTGAAATTAAAGCTTTGTTTTCTCTTCATGTAATACAGTGCCTGTAGTATTAGGCAAGCCCCCCCCCCTGTCTAAACAAACCACATTTCCTTACGCTTTCTTTACTAAGATATGTCCAACTGAAATTAAAGTTTTGTTATCTCTTCATGTAATACAGTGCCTGTTTTAGGGGGCCTCCTCACCCTTTCCCTCGTTGCTACGCCAATCTTATTTTCTTACTCTTTCTGGACTATGATATGTCTAACTGAAATTAAAGCTTTGTTTTCTCTTCATGTAATACAGTGCCTGTAGTATTAGGCAAGCCCCCCCCCCCCTCTTCCCCTCGTGGCTACACCAACCACATTTCCTTACGCTTTCTCGACTATGATATTTCCAACTGAAATTAAAGTTTTGTTTTATCTTCATGTAATACAGTGCCTGTATTAGGGGGGGGGGGGGGCTTCCTCACCCTTTCCCTCGTGGCTACACCAATCTTATTTCCTTACTCTTTCTGGACTATGATATGTCCAACTGAAATTAAAGTTTTGTTATCTCTTCATGTAATTCAGAGCCTGTATTAGGCGAGCCAGCCCCCCTCCCCCTCTACCCTCGTGGCTACACCAACCACATTTCCTTACTCTTTCTCGAGTATGATACGTCCAACTGTAATTAAAAGTTTTGTTGTCTCTTTATTTTAGTGCCTGTATTAGGCAAGCCCCCCCCCCCATGGCTACACCAACCACGTTTCCTTACGCTTTCTCGACTATGATACCTCCGACTTAAATTATAGTTTTGTTTTATCTTCATGTAATACAGTGCCAGTATTAGGGGGGGGGGGGCTTCCTCACCCTTTCCCTCGTGGCTACGCCAATCTTATTTCCTTTCTCTTTCTGGACTATGATATGTCCAACTGAAATTAAAGTTTTGTTTTATCTTCATTTAATACAGTGCCTGTATTAGGGGGTGGGGCTTCCTCACCCTTTCTCTCGTGGTTACGCCAATCTTATTTCCTTACTCTTTCTGGACTATGATATGTCCAACTGAAATTAAAGTTTTGTTTTATCTTCATGTAATACAGAGCCTGTATCAGGGGAGGGGGGGGGGGCCTCTTTCCTACCTTTCCCTCGTGGCTACACCAACCACATTTCCTTACTGTTTCTGGACTATGATATGTCTAACTGAAATTAAAGCTTTGTTTTATCTTCATGTAATACCGTGCCTGTATTAGGGGGGGGGGGGGCTTCCTCACCCTTTCCCTCGCGGCTACGCCAATCTTATTTCCTTACTCTTTCTGGACTATGATATGTCCAACTGAAATTAAAGTTTTGTTATCTCTTCATGTAATTCAGAGCCTGTATTAGGCGAGCCAGCCCCCCTCCCCCTCTACCCTCGTGGCTACACCAACCACATTTCCTTACTCTTTCTCGAGAATGATACGTCCGACTGTAATTAAAAGTTTTGTTGTCTCTTTATTTGAGTGCCTGTATTAGGCAAGCCCCCCCCCCCCCATGCCTACACCAACCACGTTTCCTTACGCTTTCTCGACTATGATACCTCCGACTTAAATTATAGTTTTGTTTTATCTTCATGTAATACAGTGCCAGTATTAGGGGGGGGGGGGGGCTTCCTCACCCTTTCCCTCGTGGCTACACCAAACACATTTCCTTACTGTTTCTGGACTATGATATGTCTAACTGAAATTAAAGTTTTGTTTTATGTTCATGTAATACAGTGCCTGTATTAGGGGGGGGGGCTTCCTCACCCTTTCCCTCGTGGCTACACCAATCTTATTTCCTTACTCTTTCTGGACTATGATATGTCCAACTGAAATTAAAGCTTTGTTTTATCTTCATGTAATTCAGAGCCTGTATTAATCGAGCCAGCCCCCCCCCCCTCTTCCCCTCGTGGCTACACCAACCACATTTCCTTACGCTTTCTCGACTATGATATTTCCAACTGAAATTAAAGTTTTGTTATCTCTTTATTTTAGTGCCTGTATTAGGCAACCCCCCCCCCCCCATGGCTACACCAACCACTTTTCCTTACGCTTTCTCGAATATGATACCTCCGACTTGAATTATAGTTTTGTTATCTCTTTATTTAATACAGAGCCTGTATTAGGGGAGGGGGGCCTCTTTCCTACCTTTCCCTCGTGGCTACACCAAACACATTTCCTTACTGTTTCTGGACTATGATATGTCTAACTGAAATTAAAGTTTTGTTTTATTTTCAAGTAATACAGTGCCTGTATTAGGGGGCGGGGCTTCCTCACCCTTTCCCTCATGGCTACACCAATCTTATTTCCTTACTCTTTCTGGACTATGATATGTCGAACTGAAATTAAAGTTTTGTTATCTCTCCATGTAATAAAGAGCCTGTATTAGGCGAGCCAGCCCCCCCTCCCCCTCTACTCTCGTGGCTACACCAACCACATTTCCTTACTCTTTCTCGAGTATGATACGTCCAACTGTAATTAAAAGTTTTGTTGTCTCTTTATTTTAGTGCCTGTATTAGGCAAGCCCCCCCCCCCCCATGGCTACACCAACCACGTTTCCTTACGCTATGATACCTCCGACTTAAATTATAGTTTTGTTTTATCTTCATGTAATACAGTGCCAGTATTAGGGGGGGGGGGCTTCCTCACCCTTTCCCTCGTGGCTATGCCAATCTTATTTCCTTTCTCTTTCTGGACTATGATATGTCCAACTGAAATTAAAGTTTTGTTTTATCTTCATTTAATACAGTGCCTGTATTAGGGGGTGGGGCTTCCTCACCCTTTCCCTCGTGGTTACGCCAATCTTATTTCCTTTCTCTTTCTGGACTATGATATGTCCAACTGAAATTAAAGTTTTGTTTTATCTTCATGTAATACAGAGCCTGTATTAGGGGAGGGGGGGGGCCTCTTTCCTACCTTTCCCTCGTGGCTACACCAACCACATTTCCTTTCGCTTTCTCAACTATGATATGTCCGACTGAAATTAAAGTTTTGTTATCTCTTCATGTAATTCAGAGCCTGTATTAGGCGAGCCAGCCCCCCCCCCCTCTACCCTCGTGGCTACACCAACCACATTTCCTTACTCTTTCTCGAGTATGATACGTCCGACTGTAATTAAAAGTTTTGTTGTCTCTTTATTTTAGTGCCTGTATTAGGCAACCCCCCCCCCATGGCTACACCAACCACTTTTCCTTACGCTTTCTCGAATATGATACCTCCGACCTGAATTATAGTTTTGTTATCTCTTTATTTAATACAGAGCCTGTATTAGGGGAGGGGGGGCCTCTTTCCTACCTTTCCCTCGTGGCTACACCAACCACATTTCCTTACTGTTTCTGGACTATGATATGTCTAACTGAAATTAAAGCTTTGTTTTCTCTTCATGTAATACAGTGCCTGTAGTATTAGGCAAGCCCCCCCCCCCTGTCTAAACAAACCACATTTCCTTACGCTTTCTTTACTATGATATGTCCAACTGAAATTTAAGTTTTGTTTTATCTTCATGTAATACAGTGCCTGTATTAGGGGGGGGGTTCCTCACCCTTTCCCTAGTGGCTACACCAATCTTATTTCCTTACTCTTTCTGGACTATGATATGTCCAACTGAAATTAAAGCTTTGTTTTTCTTCATGTAATTCAGAGCCTGTATTAATCGAGCCAGCCCCCCCCCCCCCCCTCTTCCCCTCGTGGCTACACCAACCACATTTCCTTACGCTTTCTCGACTATGATATTTCCAACTGAAATTAAAGTTTTGTTTTATCTTTATTTTAGTGCCTGTATTAGGCAAGCCCCCCCCCCCATGGCTACACCAACCACGTTTCCTTACGCTTCTCGACTATGATACCTCCGACTTAAATTATAGTTTTGTTTTATCTTCATGTAATACAGTGCCAGTATTAGGGGGGGGGGGGCTTCCTCACCCTTTCCCTCGTGGCTACGCCAATCTTATTTCCTTTCTCTTTCTGGACTATGATATGTCCAACTGAAATTAAAGTTTTGTTTTATCTTCATTTAATACAGTGCCTGTATTAGGGGGTGGGGCTTCCTCACCCTTTCTCTCGTGGTTACGCCAATCTTATTTCCTTACTCTTTCTGGACTATGATATGTCCAACTGAAATTAAAGTTTTGTTTTATCTTCATGTAATACAGAGCCTGTATCAGGGGAGGGGGGGGGCTCTTTCCTACCTTTCCCTCGTGGCTACACCAACCACATTTCCTTACTGTTTCTGGACTATCATATGTCTAACTGAAATTAAAGCTTTGTTTTCTCTTCATGTAATACCGTACCTGTATGAGGGGGGGGGGGGGCTTCCTCACCCTTTCCCTCGCGGCTACGCCAATCTTATTTCCTTACTCTTTCTGGACTATCATATGTCTAACTGAAATTAAAGCTTTGTTTTCTCTTCATGTAATACAGTGCCTGTAGTATTAGGCAAGCCCCCCCCCCTGTCTAAACAAACCACATTTCCTTACGCTTTCTTTACTACGATATGTCCAACTGAAATTAAAGTTTTGTTATCTCTTCATGTAATACAGTGCCTGTTTTAGGGGGGCCTCCTCACCCTTTCCCTCGTGGCTACACCAATCTTATTTCCTTACTCTTTCTGGACTATGATATGTCCAACTGAAATTAAAGTTTTGTTATCTCTTCATGTAATTCAGAGCCTGTATTAGGCGAGCCAGCCCCCCCCCCCTCTATCCTCGTGGCTACACCAACCACATTTCCTTACTCTTTCTCGAGTATGATACGTCTGACTGTAATTAAAAGTTTTGTTGTCTCTTTATTTTAGTGCCTGTATTAGGCAAGCCCCCCCCCCCCCCCATGGCTACACCAACCATGTTTCCTTACGCTTTCTCGACTATGATACCTCCGACTTAAATTAAAGTTTTGTTATCTCTTCATGTAATTCAGAGCCTGTATTAGGCGAGCCAGCCCCCCCCCCCCCCCCTCTACCCTCGTGGCTACACCAACCACATTTCCTTACTCTTTCTCGAGTATGATACGTCCGACTGTAATTAAAAGTTTTGTTCTCTCTTTATAATCTCTTTATTTAATACAGAGCCTGTATTAGGGGAGGGGGGGGGGGGGGGCCTCTTTCCTACCTTTCCCTCGTGGCTACACCAATCTTATTTCCTTACTCTTTCTGGACTATGATATGTCTAACTGAAATTAAAGCTTTGTTTTCTCTTCATGTAATACAGTGCCTGTAGTATTAGGCAAGCCCCCCTCCCCCCCCCATGTCTAAACAAACCACATTTCCTTACGCTTTCTCGACTATGATATGTCCAACTGAAATTAGAGTTTTGTTATCTCTTCATGTAATTCAGAGCCTGTATTAGGGGGAGGGGCTTCCTCACCCTTTCCCTCGTGGCTACACCAATCTTATTTCCTTACTCTTTCTGGACTATGATATGTCCAACTGAAATTAAAGTTTTGTTTTATCTTCATTTAATACAGTGCCTGTATTAGGGGGTGGGGCTTCCTCACCCTTTCCCTCGTGGTTACGCCAATCTTATTTCCTTACTCTTTCTGGACTATGATATGTCCAACTGAAATTAAAGCTTTGTTTTCTCTTCATGTAATACAGTGCCTGTAGTATTAGGCAAGCCCCCCCCCCCCCTGTCTAAACAAACCACATTTCCTTACGCTTTCTTTACTATGATATGTCCAACTGAAATTAAAGTTTTGTTTTATCTTCATGTAATACAGAGCCTGTATCAGGGGAAGGGGGGGGGGGGGGCCTCTTTCCTACCTTTCCCTCGTGGCTACACCAACCACATTTCCTTACTGTTTCTGGACTATGATATGTCTAACTGAAATTAAAGTTTTGTTTTATCTTCATGTAATACCGTGCCTGTATTAGGGGGGGGGGCTTCCTCACCCTTTCCCTCGCGGCTACGCCAATCTTATTTCCTTACTCTTTCTGGACCATGATATGTCCAACTGAAATTAAAGTTTTGTTATCTCTTCATGTAAATCAGAGCCTGTATTAGGCGCGCCAGCCCCCCCCCCCCCCCCCCCCCTCTTCCCCTCGTGGCTACACCAACCACATTTCCTTACTCTTTCTCGAGTATGATACGTCCGACTGTAATTAAAAGATTTGTTGTCTCTTCATGTAATACAGTGCCTGTATTAGGGGGGGGGGGGCTTCCTCACCCTTTCCCTCGTGGCTACGTCAATCTTATTTCCTTACTCTTTCTGGACTCTTCATGCAAATTTTGCGTGCAATGTTGAAAACGATTAAATAAAGATGAAAAACATAAACCGATGTTGCGAACAGGTAGAAGAGCTTGAGCAGAACATAATGAAACCACTAAGGAGACCATAGCATTCTTTTTAAGAAAGATATTTGCAAATGTGATGAAAAACTAAAAAATGCTTCAAATGACTCTTTTGGTGCGCAATATGACAGTATATACGCGATTTAATCGTTTTCAACATTGCACGCAAAATTTGCATGAGAAACATAAACCGATGTCGCGAACAGGTAGAAGAGCTTGAGCAGAACATAATGAAACCACTTAGGAGACCATAGCATTTTTTTAAAGAAAGATATTTGCAAATGTGATGAAAAACTTAAAAATGCTTCAAATGACTATTTTAGTGCGCAATATGACGGTATATACGCGATTTAATCGTTTTCAACATTGCGCAATAAATAAAGATGAGAAACATAAACCGATGTCGCGAACAGGTAGAAGAGCTTGAGCAGAACATAATGAAACCACTTAGGAGACCATAGCATTCTTTTTAAAGAAAGATATTTGCAAATGTGATGAAAAACTAAAAAATGCTTCAAATGACTCTTTTAGTGCGCAATATGACAGTATATACGCGATTTAATCGTTTTCAACATTGCGCACAAAATTTGCATGAGAAACATAAACCGATGTCGCGAACAGGTAGAAGAGCTTGAGCAAAACATAATGAAACCACTTTAATAGGAGACCATAGCATTCTTATGAGAAGGATATTTGCAAATGTGATGAAAAACTTAAAAATGCTTCAAATGACTCTTTTAAGTGCGCAATATGACGGTATATACGCGATTTAATCGTTTTCAACATTGCGCAATAAATAAAGATGAGAAACAAAAACCGATGTCGCGAACAGGTAGAAGAGCTTGAGCAGAACATAATGAAACCACTTAGGAGACCATAGCATTCTTTTTAAAGAAAGATATTTGCAAATGTGATGAAAAACTAAAAAATGCTTCAAATGACTCTTTTAGTGCGCAATATGACAGTTTTTACGCGATTTAATCGTTTTCAACATTGCGCACAAAATTTGCATGAGAAACATAAACCGATGTCACGAACAGGTAGGAGAGCTTGAGCAGAACATAATGAAACCATTTAGGAGACCATAGCATTCTTTTTAAGAAAGATATTTGCAAATGTGATGAAAAACTTAAAAATGCTTCAAATGACTCTTTTAGTGCGCAATATGACGGTATATACGCGATTTAATCGTTTTCAACATTGCGCAATAAATAAAGATGAGAAACATAAACCGATGTCGCGAACAGGTAGAAGAGCTTGAGCAGAACATAATGAAACCACTTAGGAGACCATAGCATTCTTTTTAAAGAAAGATATTTGCAAATGTGATGAAAAACTAAAAAATGCTTCAAATGACTCTTTTAGTGCGCAATATGACAGTATATACGCGATTTAATCGTTTTCAACATTGCGCACAAAATTTGCATGAGAAACATAAACCGATGTCGCAAACAGGTAGAAGAGCTTAATGAAACCATCTCGCGTACATACTGTCATATTGCGCACTAAAAGAGTCATTTGAAGCATTTTTAAGTTTTTCATCACATTTGCAAATATCTTTCTTTAAAAAAATGCTATGGTCTCCTAAGTGGTTTCATTATGTTCTGCTCAAGCTCTTCTACCTGTTCGCGACATCGGTTTATGTTTCTCATGCAAATTTTGTGCGCAATGTTGAAAACGATTAAATCGCGTATATACTGTCATATTGCGCACTAAAAGAGTCATTTGAAGCATTTTTAAGTTTTTCATCACATTTGCAAATATCTTTCTTTAAAAAAATGCTATGGTCTCCTAAATGGTTTCATTATGTTCTGCTCAAGCTCTTCTACCTGTTCGCGACATCGGTTTGTTTCTCATGCAAATTTTGTGCGCAATGTTGAAAACGATTAAATCGCGTATATACTGTCATATTGCGCACTAAAAGAGTCATTTGAAGCATTTTTAAGTTTTTCATCACATTTGCAAATATCTTTCTTTAAGAAAATGCTATGGTCTCCTAAGTGGTTTCATTACGTTCTGCTCAAGCTCTTCTACCTGTTCGTGACATCGGTTTATGTTTTTCATGCAAATTTTGTGCGCAATGTTGAAAACGATTAAATCGCGTATATACTGTCATATTGCGCACTAAAAGAGTCATTTGAAGCATTTTTTAGTTTTTCATCACATTTGCAAATATCTTTCTTAAAAAGAATGCTATGGTCTCCTAAATGGTTTCATTATGTTCTGCTCAAGCTCTTCTACCTGTTCGCGACATCGGTTTATGTTTTTCATGCAAATTTTGTGCGCAATGTTGAAAACGATTAAATCGCGTATATACCGTCATATTGCGCACTAAAAGAGTCATTTGAAGCATTTTTAAGTTTTTCATCACATTTGCAAATATCTTTCTTTAAGAAAATGCTATGGTCTCCTAAGTGGTTTCATTACGTTCTGCTCAAGCTCTTTTACCTGTTCGTGACATCAATTTATGTTTTTCATGCAAATTTTGTGCGCAATGTTGAAAACGATTAAATCGCGTATATACTGTCATATTGCGCACCAAAAGAGTCATTTGAAGCATTTTTTAGTTTTTCATCACATTTGCAAATATCTTTCTTTAAAAAGAATGCTATGGTCTCCTAAGTGGTTTCATTATGTTCTGCTCAAGCTCTTCTACCTGTTCGCGACATCGGTTTATGTTTCTCATGCAAATTTTGTGCGCAATGTTGAAAACGATTAAATCGCGTATATACTGTCATATTGCGCACTAAAAGAGTCATTTGAAGCATTTTTAAGTTTTTCATCACATTTGCAAATATCTTTCTTTAAGAAAATGCTATGGTCTCCTAAGTGGTTTCATTACGTTCTGCTCAAGCTCTTCTACCTGTTCGTGACATCGGTTTATGTTTTTCATGCAAATTTTGTGCGCAATGTTGAAAACGATTAAATCGCGTATATACTGTCATATTGCGCACTAAAAGAGTCATTTGAAGCATTTTTTAGTTTTTCATCACATTTGCAAATATCTTTCTTAAAAAGAATGCTATGGTCTCCTAAATGGTTTCATTATGTTCTGCTCAAGCTCTTCTACCTGTTCGCGACATCGGTTTATGTTTTTCATGCAAATTTTGTGCGCAATGTTGAAAACGATTAAATCGCGTATATACTGTCATATTGCGCACTAAAAGAGTCATTTGAAGCATTTTTAAGTTTTTCATCACATTTGCAAATATCTTTCTTTAAGAAAATGCTATGGTCTCCTAAGTGGTTTCATTACGTTCTGCTCAAGCTCTTCTACCTGTTCGTGACATCAATTTATGTTTTTCATGCAAATTTTGTGCGCAATGTTGAAAACGATTAAATCGCGTATATACTGTCATATTGCGCACCAAAAGAGTCATTTGAAGCATTTTTTAGTTTTTCATCACATTTGCAAATATCTTTCTTTAAAAAGAATGCTATGGTCTCCTAAGTGGTTTCATTATGTTCTGCTCAAGCTCTTCTACCTGTTCGCGACATTGGTTTATGTTTCTCATGCAAATTTTGTGCGCAATGTTGAAAACGATTAAATCGCGTATATACTGTCATATTGCGCACTAAAAGAGTCATTTGAAGCATTTTTTAGTTTTTCATCACATTTGCAAATATCTTTCTTAAAAAGAATGCTATGGTCTCCTAAATGGTTTCATTATGTTTTGCTCAAGCTCTTCTACCTGTTCGCGACATCGGTTTATGTTTTTCATGCAAATTTTGTGCGCAATGTTGAAAACGATTAAATCGCGTATATACTGTCATATTGCGCACTAAAAGAGTCATTTGAAGCATTTTTAAGTTTTTCATCACATTTGCAAATATCTTTCTTTAAGAAAATGCTATGGTCTCCTAAGTGGTTTCATTACGTTTTGCTCAAGCTCTTCTACCTGTTCGTGACATCGGTTTATGTTTTTCATGCAAATTTTGTGCGCAATGTTGAAAAAGATTAAATCGCGTATATATACTGTCATATTGCGCACTAAAAGAGTCATTTGAAGCATTTTAAAGTTTTTCATCACATTTGCAAATATCTTTCTTTAAGAAAATGCTATGGTCTCCTAAGTGGTTTTATTACGTTCTGCTCAAGCTCTTCTACCTGTTCGTGACATCGGTTTATGTTTTTCATGCAAATTTTGTGCGCAATGTTGAAAAAGATTAAATCGCGTATATATACTGTCAAATTGCGCACTAAAAGAGTCATTTGAAGCATTTTAAAGTTTTTCATCACATTTGCAAATATCTTTCTTTAAGAAAATGCTATGGTCTCCTAAGTGGTTTTATTACGTTCTGCTCAAGCTCTTCTACCTGTTCGTGACATCGGTTTATGTTTTTCATGCAAATTTTGTGCGCAATGTTGAAAACGATTAAATCGCGTATATACCGTCATATTGCGCACTTAAAAGAGTCATTTGAAGCATATTTAAGTTTTTCATCACATTTGCAAATATCTTTCTTAAAAAGAATGCTATGGTCTCCTAAATGGTTTCATTATGTTCTGCTCAAGCTCTTCTACCTGTTTGCGACATCGGTTTATGTTTCTCATGCAAATTTTGTGTGCAATGTTGAAAACGATTAAATCGCGTATATACTGTCATATTGCGCACCAAAAGAGTCATTTGAAGCATTTTTTAGTTTTTCATCACATTTGCAAATATCTTTCTTTAAAAAGAATGCTATGGTCTCCTAAGTGGTTTCATTATGTTCTGCTCAAGCTCTTCTACCTGTTCGCGAA
The DNA here is from genome assembly GCA_035222895.1 of Strongylocentrotus droebachiensis. NCBI lineage: Eukaryota > Metazoa > Echinodermata > Echinoidea > Camarodonta > Strongylocentrotidae > Strongylocentrotus > Strongylocentrotus droebachiensis. Next base: position 797,417 of record JAVYIG010000145.1, read on the forward strand.
ATCGGTTTATGTTTCTCATCTTTATTTATTGCGCAATGTTGAAAACGATTAAATCGCGTATATACCGTCATATTGCGCACTTAAAAGAGTCATTTGAAGCATTTTTAAGTTTTTCATCACATTTGCAAATATCTTTCTTTAAGAAAATGCTATGGTCTCCTAAGTGGTTTCATTATGTTCTGCTCAAGCTCTACTACCTGTTCGCGACATCGGTTTATGTTTTTCATGCAAATTTTGTGCGCAATGTTGAAAAAGATTAAATCGCGTATATACTGTCATATTGCGCACTAAAAGAGTCATTTGAAGCATTTTTAAGTTTTTCATCACATTTGCAAATATCTTTCTTTAAGAAAATGCTATGGTCTCCTAAGTGGTTTCATTACGTTCTGCTCAAGCTCTTCTACCTGTTCGTGACATCGGTTTATGTTTTTCATGCAAATTTTGAACAGGTAGAAGAGCTTGAGCAGAACGTAATGAAACCACTTAGGAGACCATAGCATTTTCTTAAAGAAAGATATTTGCAAATGTGATGAAAAACTTAAAAATGCTTCAAATGACTCTTTTAGTGCGCAATATGACAGTATATACGCGATTTAATCTTTTTCAACATTGCGCACAAAATTTGCATGAAAAACATAAACCGATGTCGCGAACAGGTAGAAGAGCTTGAGCAGAACATAATGAAACCATTTAGGAGACCATAGCATTCTTTTTAAGAAAGATATTTGCAAATGTGATGAAAAACTAAAAAATGCTTCAAATGACTCTTTTAGTGCGCAATATGACAGTATATACGCGATTTAATCGTTTTCAACATTGCGCACAAAATTTGCATGAAAAACATAAACCGATGTCGCGAACAGGTAGAAGAGCTTGAGCAAAACATAATGAAACCATTTAGGAGACCATAGCATTCTTTTTAAGAAAGATATTTGCAAATGTGATGAAAAACTAAAAAATGCTTCAAATGACTCTTTTAGTGCGCAATATGACAGTATATACGCGATTTAATCGTTTTCAACATTGCGCACAAAATTTGCATGAGAAACATAAACCGATGTCGCAAACAGGTAGAAGAGCTTGAGCAGAACATAATGAAACCATTTAGGAGACCATAGCATTCTTTTTAAGAAAGATATTTGCAAATGTGATGAAAAACTTAAAAATGCTTCAAATGACTCTTTTAGTGCGCAATATGACAGTATATACGCGATTTAATCGTTTTCAACATTGCGCACAAAATTTGCATGAGAAACATAAACCGATGTCGCAAACAGGTAGAAGAGCTTGAGCAGAACATAATGAAACCATTTAGGAGACCATAGCATTCTTTTTAAGAAAGATATTTGCAAATGTGATGAAAAACTAAAAAATGCTTCAAATGACTCTTTTAGTGCGCAATATGACAGTATATACGCGATTTAATCGTTTTCAACATTGCGCACAAAATGAGCATGAAAAACATAAACCGATGTTGCGAACAGGTAGAAGAGCTTGAGCAGAACATAATGAGACCACTTAGTAGACCATAGCATTCTTTTTTAGAAAGATATTTGCAAATGTGATGAAAAACTTAAAAATGCTTCAAATGACTCTTTTAGTGCGCAATATGACAGTATATACGCGATTTAATCTTTTTCAACATTGCGCACAAAATTTGCATGAAAAACATAAACCGATGTCGCGAACAGGTAGAAGAGCTTGAGCAGAACATAATGAAACCATTTAGGAGACCATAGCATTCTTTTTAAGAAAGATATTTGCAAATGTGATGAAAAACTAAAAAATGCTTCAAATGACTCTTTTAGTGCGCAATATGACAGTATATACGCGATTTAATCGTTTTCAACATTGCGCACAAAATTTGCATGAGAAACATAAACCGATGTCGCAAACAGGTAGAAGAGCTTGAGCAGAACATAATGAAACCATTTAGGAGACCATAGCATTCTTTTTAAGAAAGATATTTGCAAATGTGATGAAAAACTTAAAAATGCTTCAAATGACTCTTTTAGTGCGCAATATGACAGTATATACGCGATTTAATCGTTTTCAACATTGCGCACAAAATTTGCATGAGAAACATAAACCGATGTCGCAAACAGGTAGAAGAGCTTGAGCAGAACATAATGAAACCATTTAGGAGACCATAGCATTCTTTTTAAGAAAGATATTTGCAAATGTGATGAAAAACTTAAAAATGCTTCAAATGACTCTTTTAAGTGCGCAATATGACGGTATATACGCGATTTAATCGTTTTCAACATTGCGCACAAAATTTGCATGAAAAACATAAACCGATGTCACGAACAGGTAGAAGAGCTTGAGCAGAACGTAATGAAACCACTTAGGAGACCATAGCATTTTCTTAAAGAAAGATATTTGCAAATGTGATGAAAAACTTAAAAATACTTCAAATGACTCTTTTAGTGCGCAATATGACAGTATATACGCGATTTAATCGTTTTCAACATTGCGCACAAAATTTGCATGAAAAACATAAACCGATGTCGCGAACAGGTAGAAGAGCTTGAGCAGAACATAATGAAACCATTTAGGAGACCATAGCATTCTTTTTAAGAAAGATATTTGCAAATGTGATGAAAAACTTAAAAATGCTTCAAATGACTCTTTTAGTGCGCAATATGACAGTATATACGCGATTTAATCGTTTTCAACATTGCGCACAAAATTTGCATGAAAAACATAAACCGATGTCACGAACAGGTAGAAGAGCTTGAGCAGAACGTAATGAAACCACTTAGGAGACAATAGCATTTTCTTAAAGAAAGATATTTGCAAATGTGATGAAAAACTTAAAAATGCTTCAAATGACTCTTTTAGTGCGCAATATGACAGTATATACGCGATTTAATCGTTTTCAACATTGCGCACAAAATTTGCATGAAAAACATAAACCGATGTCACGAACAGGTAGAAGAGCTTGAGCAGAACGTAATGAAACCACTTAGGAGACCATAGCATTTTCTTAAAGAAAGATATTTGCAAATGTGATGAAAAACTTAAAAATGCTTCAAATGACTCTTTTAGTGCGCAATATGACAGTATATACGCGATTTAATCTTTTTCAACATTGCGCACAAAATTTGCATGAAAAACATAAACCGATGTCGCAAACAGGTAGAAGAGCTTAAGCAGAACATAATGAAACCATTTAGGAGACCATAGCATTCTTTTTAAGAAAGATATTTGCAAATGTGATGAAAAACTTAAAAATGCTTCAAATGACTCTTTTAGTGCGCAATATGACAGTATATACGCGATTTAATCGTTTTCAACATTGCGCACAAAATTTGCATGAGAAACATAAACCGATGTCGCAAACAGGTAGAAGAGCTTGAGCAGAACATAATGAAACCATTTAGGAGACCATAGCATTCTTTTTAAGAAAGATATTTGCAAATGTGATGAAAAACTTTAAAATGCTTCAAATGACTCTTTTAAGTGCGCAATATGACGGTATATACGCGATTTAATCGTTTTCAACATTGCGCACAAAATTTGCATGAGAAACATAAACCGATGTCGCGAACAGGTAGAAGAGCTTGAGCAGAACATAATGAAACCACTTAGGAGACCATAGCATTTTCTTAAAGAAAGATATTTGCAAATGTGATGAAAAACTTAAAAATGCTTCAAATGACTCTTTTAGTGCGCAATATGACAGTATATACGCGATTTAATCGTTTTCAACATTGCGCACAAAATGAGCATGAAAAACATAAACCGATGTTGCGAACAGGTAGAAGAGCTTGAGCAGAACATAATGAGACCACTTAGTAGACCATAGCAGTCTTTTTAAGAAAGATATTTGCAAATGTGATGAAAAACTAAAAAATGCTTCAAATGACTCTTTTAGTGCGCAATATGACAGTATATACGCGATTTAATCGTTTTCAACATTGCGCACAAAATTTGCATGAAAAACATAAACCGATGTCACGAACAGGTAGAAGAGCTTGAGCAGAACGTAATGAAACCACTTAGGAGACCATAGCATTTTCTTAAAGAAAGATATTTGCAAATGTGATGAAAAACTTAAAAATGCTTCAAATGACTCTTTTAGTGCGCAATATGACAGTATATACGCGATTTAATCTTTTTCAACATTGCGCACAAAATTTGCATGAAAAACATAAACCGATGTCGCGAACAGGTAGAAGAGCTTGAGCAGAACATAATGAAACCATTTAGGAGACCATAGCATTCTTTTTAAGAAAGATATTTGCAAATGTGATGAAAAACTTTAAAATGCTTCAAATGACTCTTTTAGTGCGCAATATGACAGTATATACGCGATTTAATCGTTTTCAACATTGCGCACAAAATTTGCATGAGAAACATAAACCGATGTCGCAAACAGGTAGAAGAGCTTGAGCAGAACATAATGAAACCATTTAGGAGACCATAGCATTCTTTTTAAGAAAGATATTTGCAAATGTGATGAAAAACTTAAAAATGCTTCAAATGACTCTTTTAAGTGCGCAATATGACGGTATATACGCGATTTAATCGTTTTCAACATTGCGCAATAAATAAAGATGAGAAACATAAACCGATGTCGCGAACAGGTAGAAGAGCTTGAGCAGAACATAATGAAACCACTTAGGAGACCATAGCATTCTTTTTAAAGAAAGATATTTGCAAATGTGATGAAAAACTAAAAAATGCTTCGAATGACTCTTTTAGTGCGCAATATGACAGCATATACGCGATTTAATCGTTTTCAACATTGCGCACAAAATTTGCATGAAAAACATAAACCGATGTCACGAACAGGTAGAAGAGCTTGAGCAGAACGTAATGAAACCACTTAGGAGACCATAGCATTTTCTTAAAGAAAGATATTTGCAAATGTGATGAAAAACTTAAAAATACTTCAAATGACTCTTTTAGTGCGCAATATGACAGTATATACGCGATTTAATCGTTTTCAACATTGCGCACAAAATTTGCATGAAAAACATAAACCGATGTCGCGAACAGGTAGAAGAGCTTGAGCAGAACATAATGAAACCACTTAGGAGACCATAGCATTTTTTTAAAGAAAGATATTTGCAAATGTGATGAAAAACTTAAAAATGCTTCAAATGACTCTTTTAGTGCGCAATATGACAGTATATACGCGATTTAATCGTTTTCAACATTGCGCACAAAATGAGCATGAAAAATATAAACCGATGTTGCGAACAGGTAGAAGAGCTTGAGCAGAACATAATGAGACCACTTAGTAGACCATAGCATTCTTTTTTAGAAAGATATTTGCAAATGTGATGAAAAACTAAAAAATGCTTCAAATGACTCTTTTAGTGCGCAATATGACAGTATATACGCGATTTAATCGTTTTCAACATTGCGCACAAAATTTGCATGAAAAACATAAACCGATGTCACGAACAGGTAGAAGAGCTTGAGCAGAACGTAATGAAACCACTTAGGAGACCATAGCATTTTCTTAAAGAAAGATATTTGCAAATGTGATGAAAAACTTAAAAATGCTTCAAATGACTCTTTTAGTGCGCAATATGACAGTATATACGCGATTTAATCTTTTTCAACATTGCGCACAAAATTTGCATGAAAAACATAAACCGATGTCGCGAACAGGTAGAAGAGCTTGAGCAGAACATAATGAAACCATTTAGGAGACCATAGCATTCTTTTTAAGAAAGATATTTGCAAATGTGATGAAAAACTAAAAAATGCTTCAAATGACTCTTTTAGTGCGCAATATGACAGTATATACGCGATTTAATCGTTTTCAACATTGCGCACAAAATTTGCATGAGAAACATAAACCGATGTCGCAAACAGGTAGAAGAGCTTGAGCAGAACATAATGAAACCATTTAGGAGACCATAGCATTCTTTTTAAGAAAGATATTTGCAAATGTGATGAAAAACTTAAAAATGCTTCAAATGACTCTTTTAAATGTGCAATATGACGGTATATACGCGATTTAATCGTTTTCAACATTGCGCACAAAATTTGCATGAAAAACATAAACCGATGTCGCGAACAGGTAGAAGAGCTTCAGCAGAACATAATGAAACCACTTAGGAGACCATAGCATTTTTTTTAAAGAAAGATATTTGCAAATGTGATGAAAAACTAAAAAAATGCTTCAAATGACTCTTTTAGTGCGCAATATGACAGTATATACGCGATTTAATCGTTTTCATCATTGCGCACAAAATTTGCATGAGAAACATAAACCGATGTCGCGAACAGGTAGAAGAGCTTCAGCAGAACATAATGAAACCACTTAGGAGACCATAGCATTTTTTTTAAAGAAAGATATTTGCAAATGTGATGAAAAACTAAAAAATGCTTCAAATGACTCTTTTAGTGCGCAATATGACAGTATATACGCGATTTAATCGTTTTCAACATTGCGCACAAAATTTGCATGAAAAACATAAACCGATGTCGCAAACAGGTAGAAGAGCTTGAGCAGAACATAATGAAACCACTTAGGAGACCATAGCATTTTTAAAAAAAAAGATATTTGCAAATGTGATGAAAAACTAAAAAATGCTTCAAATGACTCTTTTAGTGCGCAATATGACAGTATATACGCGATTTAATCGTTTTCAACATTGCGCACAAAATTTGCATGAGAAACATAAACCGATGTCGCAAACAGGTAGAAGAGCTTAAAGGTATTACAAAGTTTTGGTATGGGGTCATGAATTTGGTTCAAATTAACATATTGGAAGCATATGCATTCCTACAATATACATTGATCGTTGTCGCGGTTGAAATCGAGTCTAAAGTTATGCAATTATAAATAATAAACTCTTTATGTTGTATAGCTCCCTCTCAAGGTCAAGATATTAATTTAGCAATGAAACAATGTTTCTTGACTGAAATCGACCGATTAGCTATTCCCGTTTGGAAATTATATATCCCAACTACATATTCTGAGATTTTCATGGTCGCAGCTACGATTGTACGGCCATAGGCGCTATTTGAAAATTTGTCAAAATTTACCGGGAGTACCGGTAAATTTTTATATTCAATTTTTCTCGAAAACAGAAGTGTTTTAGGGGCTAATTTTTTTAGTGCTTATAATACATCCACAGGGGCATCCAAATATATCAAAATTGTAAAGATTCACTATCCACCCAATTTTCAAAATTTCCCAAAACTTTGTATTACCTTTAAGCAGAACATAATGAAACCATTTAGGAGACCATAGCATTCTTTTTAAAAAAGATATTTGCAAATGTGATGAAAAACTTAAAAATGCTTCAAATGACTCTTTTAGTGCGCAATATGACAGTATATACGCGATTTAATCGTTTTCAACATTGCGCACAAAATTTGCATGAGAAACATAAACCGATGTCGCGAACAGGTAGAAGAGCTTGAGCAGAACGTAATGAAACCACTTAGGAGACCATAGCATTTTCTTAAAGAAAGATATTTGCAAATGTGATGAAAAACTTAAAAATGCTTCAAATGACTCTTTTAGTGCGCAATATGACAGTATATACGCGATTTAATCGTTTTCAACATTGCGCACAAAATTTGCATGAAAAACATAAACCGATGTCACGAACAGGTAGAAGAGCTTGAGCAGAACGTAATGAAACCACTAAGGAGACCATAGCATTTTCTTAAAAAAAGATATTTGCAAATGTGATGAAAAACTTAAAAATGCTTCAAATGACTCTTTTAGTGCGCAATATGACAGTATATACGCGATTTAATCTTTTTCAACATTGCGCACAAAATTTGCATGAAAAACATAAACCGATGTCGCGAACAGGTAGAAGAGCTTGAGCAGAACATAATGAAACCATTTAGGAGACCATAGCATTCTTTTTAAGAAAGATATTTGCAAATGTGATGAAAAACTAAAAAATGCTTCAAATGACTCTTTTAGTGCGCAATATGACAGTATATACGCGATTTAATCGTTTTCAACATTGCGCACAAAATTTGCATGAGAAACATAAACCGATGTCGCAAACAGGTAGAAGAGCTTGAGCAGAACATAATGAAACCATTTAGGAGACCATAGCATTCTTTTTAAGAAAGATATTTGCAAATGTGATGAAAAACTTAAAAATGCTTCAAATGACTCTTTTAGTGCGCAATATGACAGTATATACGCGATTTAATCGTTTTCAACATTGCGCACAAAATTTGCATGAGAAACATAAACCGATGTCGCAAACAGGTAGAAGAGCTTGAGCAGAACATAATGAAACCATTTAGGAGACCATAGCATTCTTTTTAAGAAAGATATTTGCAAATGTGATGAAAAACTTAAAAATGCTTCAAATGACTCTTTTTAGTGCGCAATATGACGGTATATACGCGATTTAATCGTTTTCAACATTGCGCACAAAATTTGCATGAAAAACATAAACCGATGTCACGAACAGGTAGAAGAGCTTGAGCAGAACGTAATGAAACCACTTAGGAGACCATAGCATTTTTTTAAAGAAAGATATTTGCAAATGTGATGAAAAACTTAAAAATACTTCAAATGACTCTTTTAGTGCGCAATATGACAGTATATACGCGATTTAATCGTTTTCAACATTGCGCACAAAATTTGCATGAAAAACATAAACCGATGTCGCGAACAGGTAGAAGAGCTTGAGCAGAACATAATGAAACCATTTAGGAGACCATAGCATTCTTTTTAAGAAAGATATTTGCAAATGTGATGAAAAACTTAAAAATGCTTCAAATGACTCTTTTTAGTGCGCAATATGACGGTATATACGCGATTTAATCGTTTTCAACATTGCGCACAAAATTTGCATGAAAAACATAAACCGATGTCACGAACAGGTAGAAGAGCTTGAGCAGAACGTAATGAAACCACTTAGGAGACCATAGCATTTTTTTAAAGAAAGATATTTGCAAATGTGATGAAAAACTTAAAAATACTTCAAATGACTCTTTTAGTGCGCAATATGACAGTATATACGCGATTTAATCGTTTTCAACATTGCGCACAAAATTTGCATGAAAAACATAAACCGATGTCGCGAACAGGTAGAAGAGCTTGAGCAGAACATAATGAAACCATTTAGGAGACCATAGCATTCTTTTTAAGAAAGATATTTGCAAATGTGATGAAAAACTAAAAAATGCTTCAAATGACTCTTTTAGTGCGCAATATGACAGTATATGCGCGATTTAATCGTTTTCAACATTGCGCACAAAATTTGCATGAAAAACATAAACCGATGTCACGAACAGGTAGAAGAGCTTGAGCAGAACGTAATGAAACCACTTAGGAGACCATAGCATTTTCTTAAAGAAAGATATTTGCAAATGTGATGAAAAACTTAAAAATGCTTCAAATGACTCTTTTAGTGCGCAATATGACAGTATATACGCGATTTAATCTTTTTCAACATTGCGCACAAAATTTGCATGAAAAACATAAACCGATGTCGCAAACAGGTAGAAGAGCTTAAGCAGAACATAATGAAACCATTTAGGAGACCATAGCATTCTTTTTAAGAAAGATATTTGCAAATGTGATGAAAAACTTAAAAATGCTTCAAATGACTCTTTTAGTGCGCAATATGACAGTATATACGCGATTTAATCGTTTTCAACATTGCGCACAAAATTTGCATGAGAAACATAAACCGATGTCGCGAACAGGTAGAAGAGCTTGAGCAGAACATAATGAAACCACTTAGGAGACCATAGCATTTTTTTAAAGAAAGATATTTGCAAATGTGATGAAAAACTAAAAAATGCTTCAAATGACTCTTTTAGTGCGCAATATGACAGTATATACGCGATTTAATCGTTTTCAACATTGCGCACAAAATGAGCATGAAAAACATAAACCGATGTTGCGAACAGGTAGAAGAGCTTGAGCAGAACATAATGAGACCACTTAGTAGACCATAGCATTCTTTTTTAGAAAGATATTTGCAAATGTGATGAAAAACTTAAAAATGCTTCAAATGACTCTTTTAGTGCGCAATATGACAGTATATACGCGATTTAATCTTTTTCAACATTGCGCACAAAATTTGCATGAAAAACATAAACCGATGTCGCGAACAGGTAGAAGAGCTTGAGCAGAACATAATGAAACCATTTAGGAGACCATAGCATTCTTTTTAAGAAAGATATTTGCAAATGTGATGAAAAACTAAAAAATGCTTCAAATGACTCTTTTAGTGCGCAATATGACAGTATATACGCGATTTAATCGTTTTCAACATTGCGCACAAAATTTGCATGAGAAACATAAACCGATGTCGCAAACAGGTAGAAGAGCTTGAGCAGAACATAATGAAACCATTTAGGAGACCATAGCATTCTTTTTAAGAAAGATATTTGCAAATGTGATGAAAAACTAAAAAATGCTTCAAATGACTCTTTTAGTGCGCAATATGACAGTATATACGCGATTTAATCGTTTTCAACATTGCGCACAAAATGAGCATGAAAAACATAAACCGATGTTGCGAACAGGTAGAAGAGCTTGAGCAGAACATAATGAGACCACTTAGTAGACCATAGCATTCTTTTTTAGAAAGATATTTGCAAATGTGATGAAAAACTAAAAAATGCTTCAAATGACTCTTTTAGTGCGCAATATGACAGTATATACGCGATTTAATCGTTTTCAACATTGCGCACAAAATTTGCATGAGAAACATAAACCGATGTCGCAAACAGGTAGAAGAGCTTGAGCAGAACATAATGAAACCATTTAGGAGACCATAGCATTCTTTTTAAGAAAGATATTTGCAAATGTGATGAAAAACTAAAAAATGCTTCAAATGACTCTTTTAGTGCGCAATATGACAGTATATACGCGATTTAATCGTTTTCAACATTGCGCACAAAATGAGCATGAAAAACATAAACCGATGTTGCGAACAGGTAGAAGAGCTTGAGCAGAACATAATGAGACCACTTAGTAGACCATAGCATTCTTTTTTAGAAAGATATTTGCAAATGTGATGAAAAACTTAAAAATGCTTCAAATGACTCTTTTAGTGCGCAATATGACAGTATATACGCGATTTAATCTTTTTCAACATTGCGCACAAAATTTGCATGAAAAACATAAACCGATGTCGCGAACAGGTAGAAGAGCTTGAGCAGAACATAATGAAACCATTTAGGAGACCATAGCATTCTTTTTAAGAAAGATATTTGCAAATGTGATGAAAAACTAAAAAATGCTTCAAATGACTCTTTTAGTGCGCAATATGACAGTATATACGCGATTTAATCGTTTTCAACATTGCGCACAAAATTTGCATGAGAAACATAAACCGATGTCGCAAACAGGTAGAAGAGCTTGAGCAGAACATAATGAAACCATTTTAGGAGACCATAGCATTCTTTTTAAGAAAGATATTTGCAAATGTGATGAAAAACTTAAAAATGCTTCAAATGACTCTTTTAGTGCGCAATATGACAGTATATACGCGATTTAATCGTTTTCAACATTGCGCACAAAATTTGCATGAGAAACATAAACCGATGTCGCAAACAGGTAGAAGAGCTTTAGCAGAACATAATGAAACCATTTAGGAGACCATAGCATTCTTTTTAAGAAAGATATTTGCAAATGTGATGAAAAACTAAAAAATGCTTCAAATGACTCTTTTAGTGCGCAATATGACAGTATATACGCGATTTAATCGTTTTCAACATTGCGCACAAAATTTGCATGAGAAACATAAACCGATGTCGCAAACAGGTAGAAGAGCTTGAGCAGAACATAATGAAACCACTTAGGAGACCATAGCATTCTTTTTAAAGAAAGATATTTGCAAATGTGATGAAAAACTAAAAAATGCTTCAAATGACTCTTTTAGTGCGCAATATGACAGTTTTTACGCGATTTAATCGTTTTCAACATTGCGCACAAAATTTGCATGAGAAACATAAACCGATGTCACGAACAGGTAGGAGAGCTTGAGCAGAACATAATGAAACCATTTAGGAGACCATAGCATTCTTTTTTAGAAAGATATTTGCAAATGTGATGAAAAACTTAAAAATGCTTCAAATGACTCTTTTAGTGCGCAATATGACAGTATATACGCGATTTAATCTTTTTCAACATTGCGCACAAAATTTGCATGAAAAACATAAACCGATGTCGCGAACAGGTAGAAGAGCTTGAGCAGAACATAATGAAACCATTTAGGAGACCATAGCATTCTTTTTAAGAAAGATATTTGCAAATGTGATGAAAAACTAAAAAATGCTTCAAATGACTCTTTTAGTGCGCAATATGACAGTATATACGCGATTTAATCGTTTTCAACATTGCGCACAAAATTTGCATGAGAAACATAAACCGATGTCGCAAACAGGTAGAAGAGCTTGAGCAGAACATAATGAAACCATTTAGGAGACCATAGCATTCTTTTTAAGAAAGATATTTGCAAATGTGATGAAAAACTTAAAAATGCTTCAAATGACTCTTTTAGTGCGCAATATGACAGTATATACGCGATTTAATCGTTTTCAACATTGCGCACAAAATTTGCATGAGAAACATAAACCGATGTCGCAAACAGGTAGAAGAGCTTGAGCAGAACATAATGAAACCATTTAGGAGACCATAGCATTCTTTTTAAGAAAGATATTTGCAAATGTGATGAAAAACTAAAAAATGCTTCAAATGACTCTTTTAGTGCGCAATATGACAGTATATACGCGATTTAATCGTTTTCAACATTGCGCACAAAATGAGCATGAAAAACATAAACCGATGTTGCGAACAGGTAGAAGAGCTTGAGCAGAACATAATGAGACCACTTAGTAGACCATAGCATTCTTTTTTAGAAAGATATTTGCAAATGTGATGAAAAACTTAAAAATGCTTCAAATGACTCTTTTAGTGCGCAATATGACAGTATATACGCGATTTAATCTTTTTCAACATTGCGCACAAAATTTGCATGAAAAACATAAACCGATGTCGCGAACAGGTAGAAGAGCTTGAGCAGAACATAATGAAACCATTTAGGAGACCATAGCATTCTTTTTAAGAAAGATATTTGCAAATGTGATGAAAAACTAAAAAATGCTTCAAATGACTCTTTTAGTGCGCAATATGACAGTATATACGCGATTTAATCGTTTTCAACATTGCGCACAAAATTTGCATGAGAAACATAAACCGATGTCGCAAACAGGTAGAAGAGCTTTAGCAGAACATAATGAAACCATTTAGGAGACCATAGCATTCTTTTTAAGAAAGATATTTGCAAATGTGATGAAAAACTTAAAAATGCTTCAAATGACTCTTTTAGTGCGCAATATGACAGTATATACGCGATTTAATCGTTTTCAACATTGCGCACAAAATTTGCATGAGAAACATAAACCGATGTCGCAAACAGGTAGAAGAGCTTGAGCAGAACATAATGAAACCATTTAGGAGACCATAGCATTCTTTTTAAGAAAGATATTTGCAAATGTGATGAAAAACTTAAAAATGCTTCAAATGACTCTTTTAAGTGCGCAATATGACGGTATATACGCGATTTAATCGTTTTCAACATTGCGCACAAAATTTGCATGAAAAACATAAACCGATGTCACGAACAGGTAGAAGAGCTTGAGCAGAACGTAATGAAACCACTTAGGAGACCATAGCATTTTCTTAAAGAAAGATATTTGCAAATGTGATGAAAAACTTAAAAATACTTCAAATGACTCTTTTAGTGCGCAATATGACAGTATATACGCGATTTAATCGTTTTCAACATTGCGCACAAAATTTGCATGAAAAACATAAACCGATGTCGCGAACAGGTAGAAGAGCTTGAGCAGAACATAATGAAACCATTTAGGAGACCATAGCATTCTTTTTAAGAAAGATATTTGCAAATGTGATGAAAAACTTAAAAATGCTTCAAATGACTCTTTTAGTGCGCAATATGACAGTATATACGCGATTTAATCGTTTTCAACATTGCGCACAAAATTTGCATGAAAAACATAAACCGATGTCACGAACAGGTAGAAGAGCTTGAGCAGAACGTAATGAAACCACTTAGGAGACAATAGCATTTTCTTAAAGAAAGATATTTGCAAATGTGATGAAAAACTTAAAAATGCTTCAAATGACTCTTTTAGTGCGCAATATGACAGTATATACGCGATTTAATCGTTTTCAACATTGCGCACAAAATTTGCATGAAAAACATAAACCGATGTCACGAACAGGTAGAAGAGCTTGAGCAGAACGTAATGAAACCACTTAGGAGACCATAGCATTTTCTTAAAGAAAGATATTTGCAAATGTGATGAAAAACTTAAAAATGCTTCAAATGACTCTTTTAGTGCGCAATATGACAGTATATACGCGATTTAATCTTTTTCAACATTGCGCACAAAATTTGCATGAAAAACATAAACCGATGTCGCAAACAGGTAGAAGAGCTTAAGCAGAACATAATGAAACCATTTAGGAGACCATAGCATTCTTTTTAAGAAAGATATTTGCAAATGTGATGAAAAACTTAAAAATGCTTCAAATGACTCTTTTAGTGCGCAATATGACAGTATATACGCGATTTAATCGTTTTCAACATTGCGCACAAAATTTGCATGAGAAACATAAACCGATGTCGCAAACAGGTAGAAGAGCTTGAGCAGAACATAATGAAACCATTTAGGAGACCATAGCATTCTTTTTAAGAAAGATATTTGCAAATGTGATGAAAAACTTAAAAATGCTTCAAATGACTCTTTTAAGTGCGCAATATGACGGTATATACGCGATTTAATCGTTTTCAACATTGCGCACAAAATTTGCATGAGAAACATAAACCGATGTCGCGAACAGGTAGAAGAGCTTGAGCAGAACATAATGAAACCACTTAGGAGACCATAGCATTTTCTTAAAGAAAGATATTTGCAAATGTGATGAAAAACTTAAAAATGCTTCAAATGACTCTTTTAGTGCGCAATATGACAGTATATACGCGATTTAATCGTTTTCAACATTGCGCACAAAATGAGCATGAAAAACATAAACCGATGTTGCGAACAGGTAGAAGAGCTTGAGCAGAACATAATGAGACCACTTAGTAGACCATAGCATTCTTTTTAAGAAAGATATTTGCAAATGTGATGAAAAACTAAAAAATGCTTCAAATGACTCTTTTAGTGCGCAATATGACAGTATATACGCGATTTAATCGTTTTCAACATTGCGCACAAAATTTGCATGAAAAACATAAACCGATGTCACGAACAGGTAGAAGAGCTTGAGCAGAACGTAATGAAACCACTTAGGAGACCATAGCATTTTCTTAAAGAAAGATATTTGCAAATGTGATGAAAAACTTAAAAATGCTTCAAATGACTCTTTTAGTGCGCAATATGACAGTATATACGCGATTTAATCTTTTTCAACATTGCGCACAAAATTTGCATGAAAAACATAAACCGATGTCGCGAACAGGTAGAAGAGCTTGAGCAGAACATAATGAAACCATTTAGGAGACCATAGCATTCTTTTTAAGAAAGATATTTGCAAATGTGATGAAAAACTTTAAAATGCTTCAAATGACTCTTTTAGTGCGCAATATGACAGTATATACGCGATTTAATCGTTTTCAACATTGCGCACAAAATTTGCATGAGAAACATAAACCGATGTCGCAAACAGGTAGAAGAGCTTGAGCAGAACATAATGAAACCATTTAGGAGACCATAGCATTCTTTTTAAGAAAGATATTTGCAAATGTGATGAAAAACTTAAAAATGCTTCAAATGACTCTTTTAAGTGCGCAATATGACGGTATATACGCGATTTAATCGTTTTCAACATTGCGCAATAAATAAAGATGAGAAACATAAACCGATGTCGCGAACAGGTAGAAGAGCTTGAGCAGAACATAATGAAACCACTTAGGAGACCATAGCATTCTTTTTAAAGAAAGATATTTGCAAATGTGATGAAAAACTAAAAAATGCTTCGAATGACTCTTTTAGTGCGCAATATGACAGTATATACGCGATTTAATCGTTTTCAACATTGCGCACAAAATGAGCATGAAAAATATAAACCGATGTTGCGAACAGGTAGAAGAGCTTGAGCAGAACATAATGAGACCACTTAGTAGACCATAGCATTCTTTTTTAGAAAGATATTTGCAAATGTGATGAAAAACTAAAAAATGCTTCAAATGACTCTTTTAGTGCGCAATATGACAGTATATACGCGATTTAATCGTTTTCAACATTGCGCACAAAATTTGCATGAAAAACATAAACCGATGTCACGAACAGGTAGAAGAGCTTGAGCAGAACGTAATGAAACCACTTAGGAGACCATAGCATTTTCTTAAAGAAAGATATTTGCAAATGTGATGAAAAACTTAAAAATGCTTCAAATGACTCTTTTAGTGCGCAATATGACAGTATATACGCGATTTAATCTTTTTCAACATTGCGCACAAAATTTGCATGAAAAACATAAACCGATGTCGCGAACAGGTAGAAGAGCTTGAGCAGAACATAATGAAACCATTTAGGAGACCATAGCATTCTTTTTAAGAAAGATATTTGCAAATGTGATGAAAAACTAAAAAATGCTTCAAATGACTCTTTTAGTGCGCAATATGACAGTATATACGCGATTTAATCGTTTTCAACATTGCGCACAAAATTTGCATGAAAAACATAAACCGATGTCGCAAACAGGTAGAAGAGCTTGAGCAGAACATAATGAAACCACTTAGGAGACCATAGCATTTTTAAAAAAAAAGATATTTGCAAATGTGATGAAAAACTAAAAAATGCTTCAAATGACTCTTTTAGTGCGCAATATGACAGTATATACGCGATTTAATCGTTTTCAACATTGCGCACAAAATTTGCATGAGAAACATAAACCGATGTCGCAAACAGGTAGAAGAGCTTAAAGGTATTACAAAGTTTTGGTATGGGGTCATGAATTTGGTTCAAATTAACATATTGGAAGCATATGCATTCCTACAATATACATTGATCGTTGTCGCGGTTGAAATCGAGTCTAAAGTTATGCAATTATAAATAATAAACTCTTTATGTTGTATAGCTCCCTCTCAAGGTCAAGATATTAATTTAGCAATGAAACAATGTTTCTTGACTGAAATCGACCGATTAGCTATTCCCGTTTGGAAATTATATATCCCAACTACATATTCTGAGATTTTCATGGTCGCAGCTACGATTGTACGGCCATAGGCGCTATTTGAAAATTTGTCAAAATTTACCGGGAGCACCGGTAAATTTTTATATTCAATTTTTCTCGAAAACAGAAGTGTTTTAGGGGCTAATTTTTTTAGTGCTTATAATACATCCACAGGGGCATCCAAATATATCAAAATTGTAAAGATTCACTATCCACCCAATTTTCAAAATTTCCCAAAACTTTGTATTACCTTTAAGCAGAACATAATGAAACCATTTAGGAGACCATAGCATTCTTTTTAAAAAAGATATTTGCAAATGTGATGAAAAACTTAAAAATGCTTCAAATGACTCTTTTAGTGCGCAATATGACAGTATATACGCGATTTAATCGTTTTCAACATTGCGCACAAAATTTGCATGAGAAACATAAACCGATGTCGCGAACAGGTAGAAGAGCTTGAGCAGAACGTAATGAAACCACTTAGGAGACCATAGCATTTTCTTAAAGAAAGATATTTGCAAATGTGATGAAAAACTTAAAAATGCTTCAAATGACTCTTTTAGTGCGCAATATGACAGTATATACGCGATTTAATCGTTTTCAACATTGCGCACAAAATTTGCATGAAAAACATAAACCGATGTCACGAACAGGTAGAAGAGCTTGAGCAGAACGTAATGAAACCACTTAGGAGACCATAGCATTTTCTTAAAAAAAGATATTTGCAAATGTGATGAAAAACTTAAAAATGCTTCAAATGACTCTTTTAGTGCGCAATATGACAGTATATACGCGATTTAATCTTTTTCAACATTGCGCACAAAATTTGCATGAAAAACATAAACCGATGTCGCGAACAGGTAGAAGAGCTTGAGCAGAACATAATGAAACCATTTAGGAGACCATAGCATTCTTTTTAAGAAAGATATTTGCAAATGTGATGAAAAACTAAAAAATGCTTCAAATGACTCTTTTAGTGCGCAATATGACAGTATATACGCGATTTAATCGTTTTCAACATTGCGCACAAAATTTGCATGAGAAACATAAACCGATGTCGCAAACAGGTAGAAGAGCTTGAGCAGAACATAATGAAACCATTTAGGAGACCATAGCATTCTTTTTAAGAAAGATATTTGCAAATGTGATGAAAAACTTAAAAATGCTTCAAATGACTCTTTTTAGTGCGCAATATGACGGTATATACGCGATTTAATCGTTTTCAACATTGCGCACAAAATTTGCATGAAAAACATAAACCGATGTCACGAACAGGTAGAAGAGCTTGAGCAGAACGTAATGAAACCACTTAGGAGACCATAGCATTTTTTTAAAGAAAGATATTTGCAAATGTGATGAAAAACTTAAAAATACTTCAAATGACTCTTTTAGTGCGCAATATGACAGTATATACGCGATTTAATCGTTTTCAACATTGCGCACAAAATTTGCATGAAAAACATAAACCGATGTCGCGAACAGGTAGAAGAGCTTGAGCAGAACATAATGAAACCATTTAGGAGACCATAGCATTCTTTTTAAGAAAGATATTTGCAAATGTGATGAAAAACTTTAAAATGCTTCAAATGACTCTTTTAGTGCGCAATATGACAGTATATGCGCGATTTAATCGTTTTCAACATTGCGCACAAAATTTGCATGAAAAACATAAACCGATGTCACGAACAGGTAGAAGAGCTTGAGCAGAACGTAATGAAACCACTTAGGAGACCATAGCATTTTCTTAAAGAAAGATATTTGCAAATGTGATGAAAAACTTAAAAATGCTTCAAATGACTCTTTTAGTGCGCAATATGACAGTATATACGCGATTTAATCTTTTTCAACATTGCGCACAAAATTTGCATGAAAAACATAAACCGATGTCGCAAACAGGTAGAAGAGCTTAAGCAGAACATAATGAAACCATTTAGGAGACCATAGCATTCTTTTTAAGAAAGATATTTGCAAATGTGATGAAAAACTTAAAAATGCTTCAAATGACTCTTTTAGTGCGCAATATGACAGTATATACGCGATTTAATCGTTTTCAACATTGCGCACAAAATTTGCATGAGAAACATAAACCGATGTCGCGAACAGGTAGAAGAGCTTGAGCAGAACATAATGAAACCACTTAGGAGACCATAGCATTTTTTTAAAGAAAGATATTTGCAAATGTGATGAAAAACTAAAAAATGCTTCAAATGACTCTTTTAGTGCGCAATATGACAGTATATACGCGATTTAATCGTTTTCAACATTGCGCACAAAATGAGCATGAAAAACATAAACCGATGTTGCGAACAGGTAGAAGAGCTTGAGCAGAACATAATGAGACCACTTAGTAGACCATAGCATTCTTTTTTAGAAAGATATTTGCAAATGTGATGAAAAACTTAAAAATGCTTCAAATGACTCTTTTAGTGCGCAATATGACAGTATATACGCGATTTAATCTTTTTCAACATTGCGCACAAAATTTGCATGAAAAACATAAACCGATGTCGCGAACAGGTAGAAGAGCTTGAGCAGAACATAATGAAACCATTTAGGAGACCATAGCATTCTTTTTAAGAAAGATATTTGCAAATGTGATGAAAAACTAAAAAATGCTTCAAATGACTCTTTTAGTGCGCAATATGACAGTATATACGCGATTTAATCGTTTTCAACATTGCGCACAAAATTTGCATGAGAAACATAAACCGATGTCGCAAACAGGTAGAAGAGCTTGAGCAGAACATAATGAAACCATTTAGGAGACCATAGCATTCTTTTTAAGAAAGATATTTGCAAATGTGATGAAAAACTAAAAAATGCTTCAAATGACTCTTTTAGTGCGCAATATGACAGTATATACGCGATTTAATCGTTTTCAACATTGCGCACAAAATGAGCATGAAAAACATAAACCGATGTTGCGAACAGGTAGAAGAGCTTGAGCAGAACATAATGAGACCACTTAGTAGACCATAGCATTCTTTTTTAGAAAGATATTTGCAAATGTGATGAAAAACTAAAAAATGCTTCAAATGACTCTTTTAGTGCGCAATATGACAGTATATACGCGATTTAATCGTTTTCAACATTGCGCACAAAATTTGCATGAGAAACATAAACCGATGTCGCAAACAGGTAGAAGAGCTTGAGCAGAACATAATGAAACCATTTAGGAGACCATAGCATTCTTTTTAAGAAAGATATTTGCAAATGTGATGAAAAACTAAAAAATGCTTCAAATGACTCTTTTAGTGCGCAATATGACAGTATATACGCGATTTAATCGTTTTCAACATTGCGCACAAAATGAGCATGAAAAACATAAACCGATGTTGCGAACAGGTAGAAGAGCTTGAGCAGAACATAATGAGACCACTTAGTAGACCATAGCATTCTTTTTTAGAAAGATATTTGCAAATGTGATGAAAAACTTAAAAATGCTTCAAATGACTCTTTTAGTGCGCAATATGACAGTATATACGCGATTTAATCTTTTTCAACATTGCGCACAAAATTTGCATGAAAAACATAAACCGATGTCGCGAACAGGTAGAAGAGCTTGAGCAGAACATAATGAAACCATTTAGGAGACCATAGCATTCTTTTTAAGAAAGATATTTGCAAATGTGATGAAAAACTAAAAAATGCTTCAAATGACTCTTTTAGTGCGCAATATGACAGTATATACGCGATTTAATCGTTTTCAACATTGCGCACAAAATTTGCATGAGAAACATAAACCGATGTCGCAAACAGGTAGAAGAGCTTGAGCAGAACATAATGAAACCATTTTAGGAGACCATAGCATTCTTTTTAAGAAAGATATTTGCAAATGTGATGAAAAACTTAAAAATGCTTCAAATGACTCTTTTAGTGCGCAATATGACAGTATATACGCGATTTAATCGTTTTCAATATTGCGCACAAAATTTGCATGAGAAACATAAACCGATGTCGCAAACAGGTAGAAGAGCTTGAGCAGAACATAATGAAACCATTTAGGAGACCATAGCATTCTTTTTAAGAAAGATATTTGCAAATGTGATGAAAAACTTAAAAATGCTTCAAATGACTCTTTTAAGTGCGCAATATGACGGTATATACGCGATTTAATCGTTTTCAACATTGCGCACAAAATTTGCATGAAAAACATAAACCGATGTCACGAACAGGTAGAAGAGCTTGAGCAGAACGTAATGAAACCACTTAGGAGACCATAGCATTTTCTTAAAGAAAGATATTTGCAAATGTGATGAAAAACTTAAAAATACTTCAAATGACTCTTTTAGTGCGCAATATGACAGTATATACGCGATTTAATCGTTTTCAACATTGCGCACAAAATTTGCATGAAAAACATAAACCGATGTCGCGAACAGGTAGAAGAGCTTGAGCAGAACATAATGAAACCATTTAGGAGACCATAGCATTCTTTTTAAGAAAGATATTTGCAAATGTGATGAAAAACTTAAAAATGCTTCAAATGACTCTTTTAGTGCGCAATATGACAGTATATACGCGATTTAATCGTTTTCAACATTGCGCACAAAATTTGCATGAAAAACATAAACCGATGTCACGAACAGGTAGAAGAGCTTGAGCAGAACGTAATGAAACCACTTAGGAGACCATAGCATTTTCTTAAAGAAAGATATTTGCAAATGTGATGAAAAACTTAAAAATGCTTCAAATGACTCTTTTAGTGCGCAATATGACAGTATATACGCGATTTAATCTTTTTCAACATTGCGCACAAAATTTGCATGAAAAACATAAACCGATGTCGCAAACAGGTAGAAGAGCTTAAGCAGAACATAATGAAACCATTTAGGAGACCATAGCATTCTTTTTAAGAAAGATATTTGCAAATGTGATGAAAAACTTAAAAATGCTTCAAATGACTCTTTTAGTGCGCAATATGACAGTATATACGCGATTTAATCGTTTTCAACATTGCGCACAAAATTTGCATGAGAAACATAAACCGATGTCGCAAACAGGTAGAAGAGCTTGAGCAGAACATAATGAAACCATTAAGGAGACCATAGCATTCTTTTTAAGAAAGATATTTGCAAATGTGATGAAAAACTTAAAAATGCTTCAGATGACTCTTTTAAGTGCGCAATATGACGGTATATACGCGATTTAATCGTTTTCAACATTGCGCACAAAATTTGCATGAGAAACATAAACCGATGTCGCGAACAGGTAGAAGAGCTTGAGCAGAACATAATGAAACCACTTAGGAGACCATAGCATTTTTTTAAAGAAAGATATTTGCAAATGTGATGAAAAACTTTAAAATGCTTCAAATGACTCTTTTAGTGCGCAATATGACAGTATATGCGCGATTTAATCGTTTTCAACATTGCGCACAAAATTTGCATGAAAAACATAAACCGATGTCACGAACAGGTAGAAGAGCTTGAGCAGAACGTAATGAAACCACTTAGGAGACCATAGCATTTTCTTAAAGAAAGATATTTGCAAATGTGATGAAAAACTTAAAAATGCTTCAAATGACTCTTTTAGTGCGCAATATGACAGTATATACGCGATTTAATCTTTTTCAACATTGCGCACAAAATTTGCATGAAAAACATAAACCGATGTCGCAAACAGGTAGAAGAGCTTAAGCAGAACATAATGAAACCATTTAGGAGACCATAGCATTCTTTTTAAGAAAGATATTTGCAAATGTGATGAAAAACTTAAAAATGCTTCAAATGACTCTTTTAGTGCGCAATATGACAGTATATACGCGATTTAATCGTTTTCAACATTGCGCACAAAATTTGCATGAGAAACATAAACCGATGTCGCGAACAGGTAGAAGAGCTTGAGCAGAACATAATGAAACCACTTAGGAGACCATAGCATTTTTTTAAAGAAAGATATTTGCAAATGTGATGAAAAACTAAAAAATGCTTCAAATGACTCTTTTAGTGCGCAATATGACAGTATATACGCGATTTAATCGTTTTCAACATTGCGCACAAAATTTGCATGAAAAACATAAACCGATGTCGCGAACAGGTAGAAGAGCTTCAGCAGAACATAATGAAACCACTTAGGAGACCATAGCATTTTTTTTAAAGAAAGATATTTGCAAATGTGATGAAAAACTAAAAAAATGCTTCAAATGACTCTTTTAGTGCGCAATATGACAGTATATACGCGATTTAATCGTTTTCATCATTGCGCACAAAATTTGCATGAGAAACATAAACCGATGTCGCGAACAGGTAGAAGAGCTTCAGCAGAACATAATGAAACCACTTAGGAGACCATAGCATTTTTTTTAAAGAAAGATATTTGCAAATGTGATGAAAAACTAAAAAATGCTTCAAATGACTCTTTTAGTGCGCAATATGACAGTATATACGCGATTTAATCGTTTTCAACATTGCGCACAAAATTTGCATGAAAAACATAAACCGATGTCGCAAACAGGTAGAAGAGCTTGAGCAGAACATAATGAAACCACTTAGGAGACCATAGCATTTTTAAAAAAAAAGATATTTGCAAATGTGATGAAAAACTAAAAAATGCTTCAAATGACTCTTTTAGTGCGCAATATGACAGTATATACGCGATTTAATCGTTTTCAACATTGCGCACAAAATTTGCATGAGAAACATAAACCGATGTCGCGAACAGGTAGAAGAGCTTGAGCAGAACGTAATGAAACCACTTAGGAGACCATAGCATTTTCTTAAAGAAAGATATTTGCAAATGTGATGAAAAACTTAAAAATGCTTCAAATGACTCTTTTAGTGCGCAATATGACAGTATATACGCGATTTAATCGTTTTCAACATTGCGCACAAAATTTGCATGAAAAACATAAACCGATGTCACGAACAGGTAGAAGAGCTTGAGCAGAACGTAATGAAACCACTTAGGAGACCATAGCATTTTCTTAAAAAAAGATATTTGCAAATGTGATGAAAAACTTAAAAATGCTTCAAATGACTCTTTTAGTGCGCAATATGACAGTATATACGCGATTTAATCTTTTTCAACATTGCGCACAAAATTTGCATGAAAAACATAAACCGATGTCGCGAACAGGTAGAAGAGCTTGAGCAGAACATAATGAAACCATTTAGGAGACCATAGCATTCTTTTTAAGAAAGATATTTGCAAATGTGATGAAAAACTAAAAAATGCTTCAAATGACTCTTTTAGTGCGCAATATGACAGTATATACGCGATTTAATCGTTTTCAACATTGCGCACAAAATTTGCATGAGAAACATAAACCGATGTCGCAAACAGGTAGAAGAGCTTGAGCAGAACATAATGAAACCATTTAGGAGACCATAGCATTCTTTTTAAGAAAGATATTTGCAAATGTGATGAAAAACTTAAAAATGCTTCAAATGACTCTTTTTAGTGCGCAATATGACGGTATATACGCGATTTAATCGTTTTCAACATTGCGCACAAAATTTGCATGAAAAACATAAACCGATGTCACTAACAGGTAGAAGAGCTTGAGCAGAACGTAATGAAACCACTTAGGAGACCATAGCATTTTTTTAAAGAAAGATATTTGCAAATGTGATGAAAAACTTAAAAATACTTCAAATGACTCTTTTAGTGCGCAATATGACAGTATATACGCGATTTAATCGTTTTCAACATTGCGCACAAAATTTGCATGAAAAACATAAACCGATGTCGCGAACAGGTAGAAGAGCTTGAGCAGAACATAATGAAACCATTTAGGAGACCATAGCATTCTTTTTAAGAAAGATATTTGCAAATGTGATGAAAAACTTTAAAATGCTTCAAATGACTCTTTTAGTGCGCAATATGACAGTATATGCGCGATTTAATCGTTTTCAACATTGCGCACAAAATTTGCATGAAAAACATAAACCGATGTCACGAACAGGTAGAAGAGCTTGAGCAGAACGTAATGAAACCACTTAGGAGACCATAGCATTTTCTTAAAGAAAGATATTTGCAAATGTGATGAAAAACTTAAAAATGCTTCAAATGACTCTTTTAGTGCGCAATATGACAGTATATACGCGATTTAATCTTTTTCAACATTGCGCACAAAATTTGCATGAAAAACATAAACCGATGTCGCAAACAGGTAGAAGAGCTTAAGCAGAACATAATGAAACCATTTAGGAGACCATAGCATTCTTTTTAAGAAAGATATTTGCAAATGTGATGAAAAACTTAAAAATGCTTCAAATGACTCTTTTAGTGCGCAATATGACAGTATATACGCGATTTAATCGTTTTCAACATTGCGCACAAAATTTGCATGAGAAACATAAACCGATGTCGCGAACAGGTAGAAGAGCTTGAGCAGAACATAATGAAACCACTTAGGAGACCATAGCATTTTTTTAAAGAAAGATATTTGCAAATGTGATGAAAAACTAAAAAATGCTTCAAATGACTCTTTTAGTGCGCAATATGACAGTATATACGCGATTTAATCGTTTTCAACATTGCGCACAAAATGAGCATGAAAAACATAAACCGATGTTGCGAACAGGTAGAAGAGCTTGAGCAGAACATAATGAGACCACTTAGTAGACCATAGCATTCTTTTTTAGAAAGATATTTGCAAATGTGATGAAAAACTTAAAAATGCTTCAAATGACTCTTTTAGTGCGCAATATGACAGTATATACGCGATTTAATCTTTTTCAACATTGCGCACAAAATTTGCATGAAAAACATAAACCGATGTCGCGAACAGGTAGAAGAGCTTGAGCAGAACATAATGAAACCATTTAGGAGACCATAGCATTCTTTTTAAGAAAGATATTTGCAAATGTGATGAAAAACTAAAAAATGCTTCAAATGACTCTTTTAGTGCGCAATATGACAGTATATACGCGATTTAATCGTTTTCAACATTGCGCACAAAATTTGCATGAGAAACATAAACCGATGTCGCAAACAGGTAGAAGAGCTTGAGCAGAACATAATGAAACCATTTAGGAGACCATAGCATTCTTTTTAAGAAAGATATTTGCAAATGTGATGAAAAACTAAAAAATGCTTCAAATGACTCTTTTAGTGCGCAATATGACAGTATATACGCGATTTAATCGTTTTCAACATTGCGCACAAAATGAGCATGAAAAACATAAACCGATGTTGCGAACAGGTAGAAGAGCTTGAGCAGAACATAATGAGACCACTTAGTAGACCATAGCATTCTTTTTTAGAAAGATATTTGCAAATGTGATGAAAAACTAAAAAATGCTTCAAATGACTCTTTTAGTGCGCAATATGACAGTATATACGCGATTTAATCGTTTTCAACATTGCGCACAAAATTTGCATGAGAAACATAAACCGATGTCGCAAACAGGTAGAAGAGCTTGAGCAGAACATAATGAAACCATTTAGGAGACCATAGCATTCTTTTTAAGAAAGATATTTGCAAATGTGATGAAAAACTAAAAAATGCTTCAAATGACTCTTTTAGTGCGCAATATGACAGTATATACGCGATTTAATCGTTTTCAACATTGCGCACAAAATGAGCATGAAAAACATAAACCGATGTTGCGAACAGGTAGAAGAGCTTGAGCAGAACATAATGAGACCACTTAGTAGACCATAGCATTCTTTTTTAGAAAGATATTTGCAAATGTGATGAAAAACTTAAAAATGCTTCAAATGACTCTTTTAGTGCGCAATATGACAGTATATACGCGATTTAATCTTTTTCAACATTGCGCACAAAATTTGCATGAAAAACATAAACCGATGTCGCGAACAGGTAGAAGAGCTTGAGCAGAACATAATGAAACCATTTAGGAGACCATAGCATTCTTTTTAAGAAAGATATTTGCAAATGTGATGAAAAACTAAAAAATGCTTCAAATGACTCTTTTAGTGCGCAATATGACAGTATATACGCGATTTAATCGTTTTCAACATTGCGCACAAAATTTGCATGAGAAACATAAACCGATGTCGCAAACAGGTAGAAGAGCTTGAGCAGAACATAATGAAACCATTTTAGGAGACCATAGCATTCTTTTTAAGAAAGATATTTGCAAATGTGATGAAAAACTTAAAAATGCTTCAAATGACTCTTTTAGTGCGCAATATGACAGTATATACGCGATTTAATCGTTTTCAATATTGCGCACAAAATTTGCATGAGAAACATAAACCGATGTCGCAAACAGGTAGAAGAGCTTGAGCAGAACATAATGAAACCATTTAGGAGACCATAGCATTCTTTTTAAGAAAGATATTTGCAAATGTGATGAAAAACTTAAAAATGCTTCAAATGACTCTTTTAAGTGCGCAATATGACGGTATATACGCGATTTAATCGTTTTCAACATTGCGCACAAAATTTGCATGAAAAACATAAACCGATGTCACGAACAGGTAGAAGAGCTTGAGCAGAACGTAATGAAACCACTTAGGAGACCATAGCATTTTCTTAAAGAAAGATATTTGCAAATGTGATGAAAAACTTAAAAATACTTCAAATGACTCTTTTAGTGCGCAATATGACAGTATATACGCGATTTAATCGTTTTCAACATTGCGCACAAAATTTGCATGAAAAACATAAACCGATGTCGCGAACAGGTAGAAGAGCTTGAGCAGAACATAATGAAACCATTTAGGAGACCATAGCATTCTTTTTAAGAAAGATATTTGCAAATGTGATGAAAAACTTAAAAATGCTTCAAATGACTCTTTTAGTGCGCAATATGACAGTATATACGCGATTTAATCGTTTTCAACATTGCGCACAAAATTTGCATGAAAAACATAAACCGATGTCACGAACAGGTAGAAGAGCTTGAGCAGAACATAATGAAACCACTTAGGAGACCATAGCATTTTCTTAAAGAAAGATATTTGCAAATGTGATGAAAAACTTAAAAATGCTTCAAATGACTCTTTTAGTGCGCAATATGACAGTATATACGCGATTTAATCTTTTTCAACATTGCGCACAAAATTTGCATGAAAAACATAAACCGATGTCGCAAACAGGTAGAAGAGCTTAAGCAGAACATAATGAAACCATTTAGGAGACCATAGCATTCTTTTTAAGAAAGATATTTGCAAATGTGATGAAAAACTTAAAAATGCTTCAAATGACTCTTTTAGTGCGCAATATGACAGTATATACGCGATTTAATCGTTTTCAACATTGCGCACAAAATTTGCATGAGAAACATAAACCGATGTCGCAAACAGGTAGAAGAGCTTGAGCAGAACATAATGAAACCATTAAGGAGACCATAGCATTCTTTTTAAGAAAGATATTTGCAAATGTGATGAAAAACTTAAAAATGCTTCAGATGACTCTTTTAAGTGCGCAATATGACGGTATATACGCGATTTAATCGTTTTCAACATTGCGCACAAAATTTGCATGAGAAACATAAACCGATGTCGCGAACAGGTAGAAGAGCTTGAGCAGAACATAATGAAACCACTTAGGAGACCATAGCATTTTTTTAAAGAAAGATATTTGCAAATGTGATGAAAAACTTTAAAATGCTTCAAATGACTCTTTTAGTGCGCAATATGACAGTATATGCGCGATTTAATCGTTTTCAACATTGCGCACAAAATTTGCATGAAAAACATAAACCGATGTCACGAACAGGTAGAAGAGCTTGAGCAGAACGTAATGAAACCACTTAGGAGACCATAGCATTTTCTTAAAGAAAGATATTTGCAAATGTGATGAAAAACTTAAAAATGCTTCAAATGACTCTTTTAGTGCGCAATATGACAGTATATACGCGATTTAATCTTTTTCAACATTGCGCACAAAATTTGCATGAAAAACATAAACCGATGTCGCAAACAGGTAGAAGAGCTTAAGCAGAACATAATGAAACCATTTAGGAGACCATAGCATTCTTTTTAAGAAAGATATTTGCAAATGTGATGAAAAACTAAAAAATGCTTCAAATGACTCTTTTAGTGCGCAATATGACAGTATATACGCGATTTAATCGTTTTCAACATTGCGCACAAAATTTGCATGAGAAACATAAACCGATGTCGCAAACAGGTAGAAGAGCTTGAGCAGAACATAATGAAACCATTTAGGAGACCATAGCATTCTTTTTAAGAAAGATATTTGCAAATGTGATGAAAAACTAAAAAATGCTTCAAATGACTCTTTTAGTGCGCAATATGACAGTATATACGCGATTTAATCGTTTTCAACATTGCGCACAAAATGAGCATGAAAAACATAAACCGATGTTGCGAACAGGTAGAAGAGCTTGAGCAGAACATAATGAGACCACTTAGTAGACCATAGCATTCTTTTTTAGAAAGATATTTGCAAATGTGATGAAAAACTTAAAAATGCTTCAAATGACTCTTTTAGTGCGCAATATGACAGTATATACGCGATTTAATCTTTTTCAACATTGCGCACAAAATTTGCATGAAAAACATAAACCGATGTCGCGAACAGGTAGAAAAGCTTGAGCAGAACATAATGAAACCATTTAGGAGACCATAGCATTCTTTTTAAGAAAGATATTTGCAAATGTGATGAAAAACTAAAAAATGCTTCAAATGACTCTTTTAGTGCGCAATATGACAGTATATACGCGATTTAATCGTTTTCAACATTGCGCACAAAATTTGCATGAGAAACATAAACCGATGTCGCAAACAGGTAGAAGAGCTTGAGCAGAACATAATGAAACCATTTTAGGAGACCATAGCATTCTTTTTAAGAAAGATATTTGCAAATGTGATGAAAAACTTAAAAATGCTTCAAATGACTCTTTTAGTGCGCAATATGACAGTATATACGCGATTTAATCGTTTTCAACATTGCGCACAAAATTTGCATGAGAAACATAAACCGATGTCGCAAACAGGTAGAAGAGCTTGAGCAGAACATAATGAAACCATTTAGGAGACCATAGCATTCTTTTTAAGAAAGATATTTGCAAATGTGATGAAAAACTTAAAAATGCTTCAAATGACTCTTTTAAGTGCGCAATATGACGGTATATACGCGATTTAATCGTTTTCAACATTGCGCACAAAATTTGCATGAAAAACATAAACCGATGTCACGAACAGGTAGAAGAGCTTGAGCAGAACGTAATGAAACCACTTAGGAGACCATAGCATTTTCTTAAAGAAAGATATTTGCAAATGTGATGAAAAACTTAAAAATACTTCAAATGACTCTTTTAGTGCGCAATATGACAGTATATACGCGATTTAATCGTTTTCAACATTGCGCACAAAATTTGCATGAAAAACATAAACCGATGTCGCGAACAGGTAGAAGAGCTTGAGCAGAACATAATGAAACCATTTAGGAGACCATAGCATTCTTTTTAAGAAAGATATTTGCAAATGTGATGAAAAACTTAAAAATGCTTCAAATGACTCTTTTAGTGCGCAATATGACAGTATATACGCGATTTAATCGTTTTCAACATTGCGCACAAAATTTGCATGAAAAACATAAACCGATGTCACGAACAGGTAGAAGAGCTTGAGCAGAACGTAATGAAACCACTTAGGAGACCATAGCATTTTCTTAAAGAAAGATATTTGCAAATGTGATGAAAAACTTAAAAATGCTTCAAATGACTCTTTTAGTGCGCAATATGACAGTATATACGCGATTTAATCTTTTTCAACATTGCGCACAAAATTTGCATGAAAAACATAAACCGATGTCGCAAACAGGTAGAAGAGCTTAAGCAGAACATAATGAAACCATTTAGGAGACCATAGCATTCTTTTTAAGAAAGATATTTGCAAATGTGATGAAAAACTTAAAAATGCTTCAAATGACTCTTTTAGTGCGCAATATGACAGTATATACGCGATTTAATCGTTTTCAACATTGCGCACAAAATTTGCATGAGAAACATAAACCGATGTCGCAAACAGGTAGAAGAGCTTGAGCAGAACATAATGAAACCATTAAGGAGACCATAGCATTCTTTTTAAGAAAGATATTTGCAAATGTGATGAAAAACTTAAAAATGCTTCAGATGACTCTTTTAAGTGCGCAATATGACGGTATATACGCGATTTAATCGTTTTCAACATTGCGCACAAAATTTGCATGAGAAACATAAACCGATGTCGCGAACAGGTAGAAGAGCTTGAGCAGAACATAATGAAACCACTTAGGAGACCATAGCATTTTTTTAAAGAAAGATATTTGCAAATGTGATGAAAAACTTTAAAATGCTTCAAATGACTCTTTTAGTGCGCAATATGACAGTATATGCGCGATTTAATCGTTTTCAACATTGCGCACAAAATTTGCATGAAAAACATAAACCGATGTCACGAACAGGTAGAAGAGCTTGAGCAGAACGTAATGAAACCACTTAGGAGACCATAGCATTTTCTTAAAGAAAGATATTTGCAAATGTGATGAAAAACTTAAAAATGCTTCAAATGACTCTTTTAGTGCGCAATATGACAGTATATACGCGATTTAATCTTTTTCAACATTGCGCACAAAATTTGCATGAAAAACATAAACCGATGTCGCAAACAGGTAGAAGAGCTTAAGCAGAACATAATGAAACCATTTAGGAGACCATAGCATTCTTTTTAAGAAAGATATTTGCAAATGTGATGAAAAACTTAAAAATGCTTCAAATGACTCTTTTAGTGCGCAATATGACAGTATATACGCGATTTAATCGTTTTCAACATTGCGCACAAAATTTGCATGAGAAACATAAACCGATGTCGCGAACAGGTAGAAGAGCTTGAGCAGAACATAATGAAACCACTTAGGAGACCATAGCATTTTTTTAAAGAAAGATATTTGCAAATGTGATGAAAAACTAAAAAATGCTTCAAATGACTCTTTTAGTGCGCAATATGACAGTATATACGCGATTTAATCGTTTTCAACATTGCGCACAAAATGAGCATGAAAAACATAAACCGATGTTGCGAACAGGTAGAAGAGCTTGAGCAGAACATAATGAGACCACTTAGTAGACCATAGCATTCTTTTTTAGAAAGATATTTGCAAATGTGATGAAAAACTTAAAAATGCTTCAAATGACTCTTTTAGTGCGCAATATGACAGTATATACGCGATTTAATCTTTTTCAACATTGCGCACAAAATTTGCATGAAAAACATAAACCGATGTCGCGAACAGGTAGAAGAGCTTGAGCAGAACATAATGAAACCATTAAGGAGACCATAGCATTCTTTTTAAGAAAGATATTTGCAAATGTGATGAAAAACTTAAAAATGCTTCAGATGACTCTTTTAAGTGCGCAATATGACGGTATATACGCGATTTAATCGTTTTCAACATTGCGCACAAAATTTGCATGAGAAACATAAACCGATGTCGCGAACAGGTAGAAGAGCTTGAGCAGAACATAATGAAACCACTTAGGAGACCATAGCATTTTTTTAAAGAAAGATATTTGCAAATGTGATGAAAAACTTTAAAATGCTTCAAATGACTCTTTTAGTGCGCAATATGACAGTATATGCGCGATTTAATCGTTTTCAACATTGCGCACAAAATTTGCATGAAAAACATAAACCGATGTCACGAACAGGTAGAAGAGCTTGAGCAGAACGTAATGAAACCACTTAGGAGACCATAGCATTTTCTTAAAGAAAGATATTTGCAAATGTGATGAAAAACTTAAAAATGCTTCAAATGACTCTTTTAGTGCGCAATATGACAGTATATACGCGATTTAATCTTTTTCAACATTGCGCACAAAATTTGCATGAAAAACATAAACCGATGTCGCAAACAGGTAGAAGAGCTTAAGCAGAACATAATGAAACCATTTAGGAGACCATAGCATTCTTTTTAAGAAAGATATTTGCAAATGTGATGAAAAACTTAAAAATGCTTCAAATGACTCTTTTAGTGCGCAATATGACAGTATATACGCGATTTAATCGTTTTCAACATTGCGCACAAAATTTGCATGAGAAACATAAACCGATGTCGCGAACAGGTAGAAGAGCTTGAGCAGAACATAATGAAACCACTTAGGAGACCATAGCATTTTTTTAAAGAAAGATATTTGCAAATGTGATGAAAAACTAAAAAATGCTTCAAATGACTCTTTTAGTGCGCAATATGACAGTATATACGCGATTTAATCGTTTTCAACATTGCGCACAAAATGAGCATGAAAAACATAAACCGATGTTGCGAACAGGTAGAAGAGCTTGAGCAGAACATAATGAGACCACTTAGTAGACCATAGCATTCTTTTTTAGAAAGATATTTGCAAATGTGATGAAAAACTTAAAAATGCTTCAAATGACTCTTTTAGTGCGCAATATGACAGTATATACGCGATTTAATCTTTTTCAACATTGCGCACAAAATTTGCATGAAAAACATAAACCGATGTCGCGAACAGGTAGAAGAGCTTGAGCAGAACATAATGAAACCATTTAGGAGACCATAGCATTCTTTTTAAGAAAGATATTTGCAAATGTGATGAAAAACTAAAAAATGCTTCAAATGACTCTTTTAGTGCGCAATATGACAGTATATACGCGATTTAATCGTTTTCAACATTGCGCACAAAATTTGCATGAGAAACATAAACCGATGTCGCAAACAGGTAGAAGAGCTTGAGCAGAACATAATGAAACCATTTAGGAGACCATAGCATTCTTTTTAAGAAAGATATTTGCAAATGTGATGAAAAACTTAAAAATGCTTCAAATGACTCTTTTAGTGCGCAATATGACAGTATATACGCGATTTAATCGTTTTCAACATTGCGCACAAAATTTGCATGAGAAACATAAACCGATGTCGCAAACAGGTAGAAGAGCTTGAGCAGAACATAATGAAACCATTTAGGAGACCATAGCATTCTTTTTAAGAAAGATATTTGCAAATGTGATGAAAAACTAAAAAATGCTTCAAATGACTCTTTTAGTGCGCAATATGACAGTATATACGCGATTTAATCGTTTTCAACATTGCGCACAAAATGAGCATGAATAACATAAACCGATGTTGCGAACAGGTAGAAGAGCTTGAGCAGAACATAATGAGACCACTTAGTAGACCATAGCATTCTTTTTTAGAAAGATATTTGCAAATGTGATGAAAAACTTAAAAATGCTTCAAATGACTCTTTTAGTGCGCAATATGACAGTATATACGCGATTTAATCTTTTTCAACATTGCGCACAAAATTTGCATGAAAAACATAAACCGATGTCGCGAACAGGTAGAAGAGCTTGAGCAGAACATAATGAAACCATTTAGGAGACCATAGCATTCTTTTTAAGAAAGATATTTGCAAATGTGATGAAAAACTAAAAAATGCTTCAAATGACTCTTTTAGTGCGCAATATGACAGTATATACGCGATTTAATCGTTTTCAACATTGCGCACAAAATTTGCATGAGAAACATAAACCGATGTCGCGAACAGGTAGAAGAGCTTGAGCAGAACATAATGAAACCACTTAGGAGACCATAGCATTTTTTTAAAGAAAGATATTTGCAAATGTGATGAAAAACTTAAAAATGCTTCAAATGACTCTTTTAGTGCGCAATATGACAGTATATACGCGATTTAATCTTTTTCAACATTGCGCACAAAATTTGCATGAAAAACATAAACCGATGTCGCAAACAGGTAGAAGAGCTTAAGCAGAACATAATGAAACCATTTAGGAGACCATAGCATTCTTTTTAAGAAAGATATTTGCAAATGTGATGAAAAACTTAAAAATGCTTCAAATGACTCTTTTAGTGCGCAATATGACAGTATATACGCGATTTAATCGTTTTCAACATTGCGCACAAAATTTGCATGAGAAACATAAACCGATGTCGCAAACAGGTAGAAGAGCTTGAGCAGAACATAATGAAACCATTTAGGAGACCATAGCATTCTTTTTAAGAAAGATATTTGCAAATGTGATGAAAAACTTAAAAATGCTTCAAATGACTCTTTTAGTGCGCAATATGACAGTATATACGCGATTTAATCTTTTTCAACATTGCGCACAAAATTTGCATGAAAAACATAAACCGATGTCGCAAACAGGTAGAAGAGCTTAAGCAGAACATAATGAAACCATTTAGGAGACCATAGCATTCTTTTTAAGAAAGATATTTGCAAATGTGATGAAAAACTTAAAAATGCTTCAAATGACTCTTTTAGTGCGCAATATGACAGTATATACGCGATTTAATCGTTTTCAACATTGCGCACAAAATTTGCATGAGAAACATAAACCGATGTCGCAAACAGGTAGAAGAGCTTGAGCAGAACATAATGAAACCATTTAGGAGACCATAGCATTCTTTTTAAGAAAGATATTTGCAAATGTGATGAAAAACTTAAAAATGCTTCAGATGACTCTTTTAAGTGCGCAATATGACGGTATATACGCGATTTAATCGTTTTCAACATTGCGCACAAAATTTGCATGAGAAACATAAACCGATGTCGCGAACAGGTAGAAGAGCTTGAGCAGAACATAATGAAACCACTTAGGAGACCATAGCATTTTTTTAAAGAAAGATATTTGCAAATGTGATGAAAAACTTAAAAATGCTTCAAATGACTCTTTTAGTGCGCAATATGACAGTATATACGCGATTTAATCGTTTTCAACATTGCGCACAAAATTTGCATGAGAAACATAAACCGATGTCGCAAACAGGTAGAAGAGCTTAAGCAGAACATAATGAAACCATTTAGGAGACCATAGCATTCTTTTTAAGAAAGATATTTGCAAATGTGATGAAAAACTTAAAAATGCTTCAAATGACTCTTTTAGTGCGCAATATGACAGTATATACGCGATTTAATCGTTTTCAACATTGCGCACAAAATGAGCATGAAAAACATAAACCGATGTTGCGAACAGGTAGAAGAGCTTGAGCAGAACATAATGAGACCACTTAGGAGACCATAGCATTCTTTTTAAGAAAGATATTTGCAAATGTGATGAAAAACTTAAAAATGCTTCAGATGACTCTTTTAAGTGCGCAATATGACGGTATATACGCGATTTAATCGTTTTCAACATTGCGCACAAAATTTGCATGAGAAACATAAACCGATGTCGCGAACAGGTAGAAGAGCTTGAGCAGAACATAATGAAACCACTTAGGAGACCATAGCATTTTTTTAAAGAAAGATATTTGCAAATGTGATGAAAAACTTAAAAATGCTTCAAATGACTCTTTTAGTGCGCAATATGACAGTATATACGCGATTTAATCGTTTTCAACATTGCGCACAAAATTTGCATGAGAAACATAAACCGATGTCGCAAACAGGTAGAAGAGCTTGAGCAGAACATAATGAAACCATTTAGGAGACCATAGCATTCTTTTTAAGAAAGATATTTGCAAATGTGATGAAAAACTTAAAAATGCTTCAAATGACTCTTTTAGTGCGCAATATGACAGTATATACGCGATTTAATCTTTTTCAACATTGCGCACAAAATTTGCATGAAAAACATAAACCGATGTCGCAAACAGGTAGAAGAGCTTAAGCAGAACATAATGAAACCATTTAGGAGACCATAGCATTCTTTTTAAGAAAGATATTTGCAAATGTGATGAAAAACTTAAAAATGCTTCAAATGACTCTTTTAGTGCGCAATATGACAGTATATACGCGATTTAATCGTTTTCAACATTGCGCACAAAATTTGCATGAGAAACATAAACCGATGTCGCAAACAGGTAGAAGAGCTTGAGCAGAACATAATGAAACCATTTAGGAGACCATAGCATTCTTTTTAAGAAAGATATTTGCAAATGTGATGAAAAACTTAAAAATGCTTCAGATGACTCTTTTAAGTGCGCAATATGACGGTATATACGCGATTTAATCGTTTTCAACATTGCGCACAAAATTTGCATGAGAAACATAAACCGATGTCGCGAACAGGTAGAAGAGCTTGAGCAGAACATAATGAAACCACTTAGGAGACCATAGCATTTTTTTAAAGAAAGATATTTGCAAATGTGATGAAAAACTTTAAAATGCTTCAAATGACTCTTTTAGTGCGCAATATGACAGTATATACGCGATTTAATCGTTTTCAACATTGCGCACAAAATGAGCATGAAAAACATAAACCGATGTTGCGAACAGGTAGAAGAGCTTGAGCAGAACATAATGAGACCACTTAGTAGACCATAGCATTCTTTTTAAGAAAGATATTTGCAAATGTGATGAAAAACTAAAAAATGCTTCAAATGACTCTTTTAGTGCGCAATATGACAGTATATACGCGATTTAATCGTTTTCAACATTGCGCACAAAATTTGCATGAAAAACATAAACCGATGTCACGAACAGGTAGAAGAGCTTGAGCAGAACGTAATGAAACCACTTAGGAGACCATAGCATTTTCTTAAAGAAAGATATTTGCAAATGTGATGAAAAACTTAAAAATGCTTCAAATGACTCTTTTAGTGCGCAATATGACAGTATATACGCGATTTAATCGTTTTCAACATTGCGCACAAAATTTGCATGAGAAACATAAACCGATGTCGCAAACAGGTAGAAGAGCTTGAGCAGAACATAATGAAACCATTTAGGAGACCATAGCATTCTTTTTAAGAAAGATATTTGCAAATGTGATGAAAAACTTAAAAATGCTTCAAATGACTCTTTTAAGTGCGCAATATGACGGTATATACGCGATTTAATCGTTTTCAACATTGCGCACAAAATTTGCATGAGAAACATAAACCGATGTCACGAACAGGTAGAAGAGCTTGAGCAGAACGTAATGAAACCACTTAGGAGACCATAGCATTTTTTTAAAGAAAGATATTTGCAAATGTGATGAAAAACTTAAAAATGCTTCAAATGACTCTTTTAGTGCGCAATATGACAGTATATACGCGATTTAATCGTTTTCAACATTGCGCACAAAATTTGCATGAGAAACATAAACCGATGTCGCAAACAGGTAGAAGAGCTTGAGCAGAACATAATGAAACCATTTAGGAGACCATAGCATTCTTTTTAAGAAAGATATTTGCAAATGTGATGAAAAACTTAAAAATGCTTCAGATGACTCTTTTAAGTGCGCAATATGACGGTATATACGCGATTTAATCGTTTTCAACATTGCGCACAAAATTTGCATGAGAAACATAAACCGATGTCGCGAACAGGTAGAAGAGCTTGAGCAGAACATAATGAAACCACTTAGGAGACCATAGCATTTTTTTAAAGAAAGATATTTGCAAATGTGATGAAAAACTTAAAAATGCTTCAAATGACTCTTTTAGTGCGCAATATGACAGTATATACGCGATTTAATCGTTTTCAACATTGCGCACAAAATTTGCATGAGAAACATAAACCGATGTCGCAAACAGGTAGAAGAGCTTGAGCAGAACATAATGAAACCATTTAGGAGACCATAGCATTCTTTTTAAGAAAGATATTTGCAAATGTGATGAAAAACTTAAAAATGCTTCAGATGACTCTTTTAAGTGCGCAATATGACGGTATATACGCGATTTAATCGTTTTCAACATTGCGCACAAAATTTGCATGAGAAACATAAACCGATGTCGCGAACAGGTAGAAGAGCTTGAGCAGAACATAATGAAACCACTTAGGAGACCATAGCATTTTTTTAAAGAAAGATATTTGCAAATGTGATGAAAAACTTAAAAATGCTTCAAATGACTCTTTTAGTGCGCAATATGACAGTATATACGCGATTTAATCGTTTTCAACATTGCGCACAAAATGAGCATGAAAAACATAAACCGATGTTGCGAACAGGTAGAAGAGCTTGAGCAGAACATAATGAGACCACTTAGTAGACCATAGCATTCTTTTTAAGAAAGATATTTGCAAATGTGATGAAAAACTAAAAAATGCTTCAAATGACTCTTTTAGTGCGCAATATGACAGTATATACGCGATTTAATCGTTTTCAACATTGCGCACAAAATTTGCATGAAAAACATAAACCGATGTCACGAACAGGTAGAAGAGCTTGAGCAGAACGTAATGAAACCACTTAGGAGACCATAGCATTTTCTTAAAGAAAGATATTTGCAAATGTGATGAAAAACTTAAAAATGCTTCAAATGACTCTTTTAGTGCGCAATATGACAGTATATACGCGATTTAATCGTTTTCAACATTGCGCACAAAATTTGCATGAGAAACATAAACCGATGTCGCAAACAGGTAGAAGAGCTTGAGCAGAACATAATGAAACCATTTAGGAGACCATAGCATTCTTTTTAAGAAAGATATTTGCAAATGTGATGAAAAACTTAAAAATGCTTCAAATGACTCTTTTAGTGCGCAATATGACAGTATATACGCGATTTAATCGTTTTCAACATTGCGCACAAAATTTGCATGAAAAACATAAACCGATGTCACGAACAGGTAGAAGAGCTTGAGCAGAACGTAATGAAACCACTTAGGAGACCATAGCATTTTCTTAAAGAAAGATATTTGCAAATGTGATGAAAAACTTAAAAATGCTTCAAATGACTCTTTTAGTGCGCAATATGACAGTATATACGCGATTTAATCGTTTTCAACATTGCGCACAAAATTTGCATGAGAAACATAAACCGATGTCGCAAACAGGTAGAAGAGCTTGAGCAGAACATAATGAAACCATTTAGGAGACCATAGCATTCTTTTTAAGAAAGATATTTGCAAATGTGATGAAAAACTTAAAAATGCTTCAAATGACTCTTTTAAGTGCGCAATATGACGGTATATACGCGATTTAATCGTTTTCAACATTGCGCACAAAATTTGCATGAAAAACATAAACCGATGTCACGAACAGGTAGAAGAGCTTGAGCAGAACGTAATGAAACCACTTAGGAGACCATAGCATTTTTTTAAAGAAAGATATTTGCAAATGTGATGAAAAACTTAAAAATACTTCAAATGACTCTTTTAGTGCGCAATATGACAGTATATACGCGATTTAATCGTTTTCAACATTGCGCACAAAATTTGCATGAAAAACATAAACCGATGTCGCGAACAGGTAGAAGAGCTTGAGCAGAACATAATGAAACCATTTAGGAGACCATAGCATTCTTTTTAAGAAAGATATTTGCAAATGTGATGAAAAACTTAAAAATGCTTCAAATGACTCTTTTAGTGCGCAATATGACAGTATATACGCGATTTAATCGTTTTCAACATTGCGCACAAAATTTGCATGAAAAACATAAACCGATGTCACGAACAGGTAGAAGAGCTTGAGCAGAACGTAATGAAACCACTTAGGAGACCATAGCATTTTCTTAAAGAAAGATATTTGCAAATGTGATGAAAAACTTAAAAATGCTTCAAATGACTCTTTTAGTGCGCAATATGACAGTATATACGCGATTTAATCGTTTTCAACATTGCGCACAAAATTTGCATGAGAAACATAAACCGATGTCGCAAACAGGTAGAAGAGCTTGAGCAGAACATAATGAAACCATTTAGGAGACCATAGCATTCTTTTTAAGAAAGATATTTGCAAATGTGATGAAAAACTTAAAAATGCTTCAAATGACTCTTTTAAGTGCGCAATATGACGGTATATACGCGATTTAATCGTTTTCAACATTGCGCACAAAATTTGCATGAAAAACATAAACCGATGTCACGAACAGGTAGAAGAGCTTGAGCAGAACGTAATGAAACCACTTAGGAGACCATAGCATTTTTTTAAAGAAAGATATTTGCAAATGTGATGAAAAACTTAAAAATACTTCAAATGACTCTTTTAGTGCGCAATATGACAGTATATACGCGATTTAATCGTTTTCAACATTGCGCACAAAATTTGCATGAAAAACATAAACCGATGTCGCGAACAGGTAGAAGAGCTTGAGCAGAACATAATGAAACCATTTAGGAGACCATAGCATTCTTTTTAAGAAAGATATTTGCAAATGTGATGAAAAACTTAAAAATGCTTCAAATGACTCTTTTAGTGCGCAATATGACAGTATATACGCGATTTAATCGTTTTCAACATTGCGCACAAAATTTGCATGAAAAACATAAACCGATGTCACGAACAGGTAGAAGAGCTTGAGCAGAACGTAATGAAACCACTTAGGAGACCATAGCATTTTCTTAAAGAAAGATATTTGCAAATGTGATGAAAAACTTAAAAATGCTTCAAATGACTCTTTTAGTGCGCAATATGACAGTATATACGCGATTTAATCGTTTTCAACATTGCGCACAAAATTTGCATGAGAAACATAAACCGATGTCGCAAACAGGTAGAAGAGCTTGAGCAGAACATAATGAAACCATTTAGGAGACCATAGCATTCTTTTTAAGAAAGATATTTGCAAATGTGATGAAAAACTTAAAAATGCTTCAAATGACTCTTTTAAGTGCGCAATATGACGGTATATACGCGATTTAATCGTTTTCAACATTGCGCACAAAATTTGCATGAAAAACATAAACCGATGTCACGAACAGGTAGAAGAGCTTGAGCAGAACGTAATGAAACCACTTAGGAGACCATAGCATTTTTTTAAAGAAAGATATTTGCAAATGTGATGAAAAACTTAAAAATGCTTCAAATGACTCTTTTAGTGCGCAATATGACAGTATATACGCGATTTAATCGTTTTCAACATTGCGCACAAAATTTGCATGAGAAACATAAACCGATGTCGCAAACAGGTAGAAGAGCTTGAGCAGAACATAATGAAACCATTTAGGAGACCATAGCATTCTTTTTAAGAAAGATATTTGCAAATGTGATGAAAAACTTAAAAATGCTTCAAATGACTCTTTTAAGTGCGCAATATGACGGTATATACGCGATTTAATCGTTTTCAACATTGCGCACAAAATTTGCATGAGAAACATAAACCGATGTCACGAACAGGTAGAAGAGCTTGAGCAGAACGTAATGAAACCACTTAGGAGACCATAGCATTTTTTTAAAGAAAGATATTTGCAAATGTGATGAAAAACTTAAAAATGCTTCAAATGACTCTTTTAGTGCGCAAT
Organism: Strongylocentrotus droebachiensis; assembly: GCA_035222895.1. Lineage (NCBI taxonomy): Eukaryota > Metazoa > Echinodermata > Echinoidea > Camarodonta > Strongylocentrotidae > Strongylocentrotus > Strongylocentrotus droebachiensis. Next base: position 839,618 of record JAVYIG010000145.1, read on the forward strand.
ATGACAGTATATACGCGATTTAATCGTTTTCAACATTGCGCACAAAATTTGCATGAGAAACATAAACCGATGTCGCAAACAGGTAGAAGAGCTTGAGCAGAACATAATGAAACCATTTAGGAGACCATAGCATTCTTTTTAAGAAAGATATTTGCAAATGTGATGAAAAACTTAAAAATGCTTCAGATGACTCTTTTAAGTGCGCAATATGACGGTATATACGCGATTTAATCGTTTTCAACATTGCGCACAAAATTTGCATGAGAAACATAAACCGATGTCGCGAACAGGTAGAAGAGCTTGAGCAGAACATAATGAAACCACTTAGGAGACCATAGCATTTTTTTAAAGAAAGATATTTGCAAATGTGATGAAAAACTTAAAAATGCTTCAAATGACTCTTTTAGTGCGCAATATGACAGTATATACGCGATTTAATCGTTTTCAACATTGCGCACAAAATGAGCATGAAAAACATAAACCGATGTTGCGAACAGGTAGAAGAGCTTGAGCAGAACATAATGAGACCACTTAGTAGACCATAGCATTCTTTTTTAGAAAGATATTTGCAAATGTGATGAAAAACTTAAAAATGCTTCAAATGACTCTTTTAGTGCGCAATATGACAGTATATACGCGATTTAATCTTTTTCAACATTGCGCACAAAATTTGCATGAAAAACATAAACCGATGTCGCGAACAGGTAGAAGAGCTTGAGCAGAACATAATGAAACCATTTAGGAGACCATAGCATTCTTTTTAAGAAAGATATTTGCAAATGTGATGAAAAACTAAAAAATGCTTCAAATGACTCTTTTAGTGCGCAATATGACAGTATATACGCGATTTAATCGTTTTCAACATTGCGCACAAAATTTGCATGAGAAACATAAACCGATGTCGCAAACAGGTAGAAGAGCTTGAGCAGAACATAATGAAACCATTTAGGAGACCATAGCATTCTTTTTAAGAAAGATATTTGCAAATGTGATGAAAAACTTAAAAATGCTTCAAATGACTCTTTTAGTGCGCAATATGACAGTATATACGCGATTTAATCGTTTTCAACATTGCGCACAAAATTTGCATGAGAAACATAAACCGATGTCGCAAACAGGTAGAAGAGCTTGAGCAGAACATAATGAAACCATTTAGGAGACCATAGCATTCTTTTTAAGAAAGATATTTGCAAATGTGATGAAAAACTAAAAAATGCTTCAAATGACTCTTTTAGTGCGCAATATGACAGTATATACGCGATTTAATCGTTTTCAACATTGCGCACAAAATGAGCATGAATAACATAAACCGATGTTGCGAACAGGTAGAAGAGCTTGAGCAGAACATAATGAGACCACTTAGTAGACCATAGCATTCTTTTTTAGAAAGATATTTGCAAATGTGATGAAAAACTTAAAAATGCTTCAAATGACTCTTTTAGTGCGCAATATGACAGTATATACGCGATTTAATCTTTTTCAACATTGCGCACAAAATTTGCATGAAAAACATAAACCGATGTCGCGAACAGGTAGAAGAGCTTGAGCAGAACATAATGAAACCATTTAGGAGACCATAGCATTCTTTTTAAGAAAGATATTTGCAAATGTGATGAAAAACTAAAAAATGCTTCAAATGACTCTTTTAGTGCGCAATATGACAGTATATACGCGATTTAATCGTTTTCAACATTGCGCACAAAATTTGCATGAGAAACATAAACCGATGTCGCGAACAGGTAGAAGAGCTTGAGCAGAACATAATGAAACCACTTAGGAGACCATAGCATTTTTTTAAAGAAAGATATTTGCAAATGTGATGAAAAACTTAAAAATGCTTCAAATGACTCTTTTAGTGCGCAATATGACAGTATATACGCGATTTAATCTTTTTCAACATTGCGCACAAAATTTGCATGAAAAACATAAACCGATGTCGCAAACAGGTAGAAGAGCTTAAGCAGAACATAATGAAACCATTTAGGAGACCATAGCATTCTTTTTAAGAAAGATATTTGCAAATGTGATGAAAAACTTAAAAATGCTTCAAATGACTCTTTTAGTGCGCAATATGACAGTATATACGCGATTTAATCGTTTTCAACATTGCGCACAAAATTTGCATGAGAAACATAAACCGATGTCGCAAACAGGTAGAAGAGCTTGAGCAGAACATAATGAAACCATTTAGGAGACCATAGCATTCTTTTTAAGAAAGATATTTGCAAATGTGATGAAAAACTTAAAAATGCTTCAAATGACTCTTTTAGTGCGCAATATGACAGTATATACGCGATTTAATCTTTTTCAACATTGCGCACAAAATTTGCATGAAAAACATAAACCGATGTCGCAAACAGGTAGAAGAGCTTAAGCAGAACATAATGAAACCATTTAGGAGACCATAGCATTCTTTTTAAGAAAGATATTTGCAAATGTGATGAAAAACTTAAAAATGCTTCAAATGACTCTTTTAGTGCGCAATATGACAGTATATACGCGATTTAATCGTTTTCAACATTGCGCACAAAATTTGCATGAGAAACATAAACCGATGTCGCAAACAGGTAGAAGAGCTTGAGCAGAACATAATGAAACCATTTAGGAGACCATAGCATTCTTTTTAAGAAAGATATTTGCAAATGTGATGAAAAACTTAAAAATGCTTCAGATGACTCTTTTAAGTGCGCAATATGACGGTATATACGCGATTTAATCGTTTTCAACATTGCGCACAAAATTTGCATGAGAAACATAAACCGATGTCGCGAACAGGTAGAAGAGCTTGAGCAGAACATAATGAAACCACTTAGGAGACCATAGCATTTTTTTAAAGAAAGATATTTGCAAATGTGATGAAAAACTTAAAAATGCTTCAAATGACTCTTTTAGTGCGCAATATGACAGTATATACGCGATTTAATCGTTTTCAACATTGCGCACAAAATGAGCATGAAAAACATAAACCGATGTTGCGAACAGGTAGAAGAGCTTGAGCAGAACATAATGAGACCACTTAGGAGACCATAGCATTCTTTTTAAGAAAGATATTTGCAAATGTGATGAAAAACTTAAAAATGCTTCAGATGACTCTTTTAAGTGCGCAATATGACGGTATATACGCGATTTAATCGTTTTCAACATTGCGCACAAAATTTGCATGAGAAACATAAACCGATGTCGCGAACAGGTAGAAGAGCTTGAGCAGAACATAATGAAACCACTTAGGAGACCATAGCATTTTTTTAAAGAAAGATATTTGCAAATGTGATGAAAAACTTAAAAATGCTTCAAATGACTCTTTTAGTGCGCAATATGACAGTATATACGCGATTTAATCGTTTTCAACATTGCGCACAAAATTTGCATGAGAAACATAAACCGATGTCGCAAACAGGTAGAAGAGCTTGAGCAGAACATAATGAAACCATTTAGGAGACCATAGCATTCTTTTTAAGAAAGATATTTGCAAATGTGATGAAAAACTTAAAAATGCTTCAAATGACTCTTTTAGTGCGCAATATGACAGTATATACGCGATTTAATCTTTTTCAACATTGCGCACAAAATTTGCATGAAAAACATAAACCGATGTCGCAAACAGGTAGAAGAGCTTAAGCAGAACATAATGAAACCATTTAGGAGACCATAGCATTCTTTTTAAGAAAGATATTTGCAAATGTGATGAAAAACTTAAAAATGCTTCAAATGACTCTTTTAGTGCGCAATATGACAGTATATACGCGATTTAATCGTTTTCAACATTGCGCACAAAATTTGCATGAGAAACATAAACCGATGTCGCAAACAGGTAGAAGAGCTTGAGCAGAACATAATGAAACCATTTAGGAGACCATAGCATTCTTTTTAAGAAAGATATTTGCAAATGTGATGAAAAACTTAAAAATGCTTCAGATGACTCTTTTAAGTGCGCAATATGACGGTATATACGCGATTTAATCGTTTTCAACATTGCGCACAAAATTTGCATGAGAAACATAAACCGATGTCGCGAACAGGTAGAAGAGCTTGAGCAGAACATAATGAAACCACTTAGGAGACCATAGCATTTTTTTAAAGAAAGATATTTGCAAATGTGATGAAAAACTTTAAAATGCTTCAAATGACTCTTTTAGTGCGCAATATGACAGTATATACGCGATTTAATCGTTTTCAACATTGCGCACAAAATGAGCATGAAAAACATAAACCGATGTTGCGAACAGGTAGAAGAGCTTGAGCAGAACATAATGAGACCACTTAGTAGACCATAGCATTCTTTTTAAGAAAGATATTTGCAAATGTGATGAAAAACTAAAAAATGCTTCAAATGACTCTTTTAGTGCGCAATATGACAGTATATACGCGATTTAATCGTTTTCAACATTGCGCACAAAATTTGCATGAAAAACATAAACCGATGTCACGAACAGGTAGAAGAGCTTGAGCAGAACGTAATGAAACCACTTAGGAGACCATAGCATTTTCTTAAAGAAAGATATTTGCAAATGTGATGAAAAACTTAAAAATGCTTCAAATGACTCTTTTAGTGCGCAATATGACAGTATATACGCGATTTAATCGTTTTCAACATTGCGCACAAAATTTGCATGAGAAACATAAACCGATGTCGCAAACAGGTAGAAGAGCTTGAGCAGAACATAATGAAACCATTTAGGAGACCATAGCATTCTTTTTAAGAAAGATATTTGCAAATGTGATGAAAAACTTAAAAATGCTTCAAATGACTCTTTTAAGTGCGCAATATGACGGTATATACGCGATTTAATCGTTTTCAACATTGCGCACAAAATTTGCATGAGAAACATAAACCGATGTCACGAACAGGTAGAAGAGCTTGAGCAGAACGTAATGAAACCACTTAGGAGACCATAGCATTTTTTTAAAGAAAGATATTTGCAAATGTGATGAAAAACTTAAAAATGCTTCAAATGACTCTTTTAGTGCGCAATATGACAGTATATACGCGATTTAATCGTTTTCAACATTGCGCACAAAATTTGCATGAGAAACATAAACCGATGTCGCAAACAGGTAGAAGAGCTTGAGCAGAACATAATGAAACCATTTAGGAGACCATAGCATTCTTTTTAAGAAAGATATTTGCAAATGTGATGAAAAACTTAAAAATGCTTCAGATGACTCTTTTAAGTGCGCAATATGACGGTATATACGCGATTTAATCGTTTTCAACATTGCGCACAAAATTTGCATGAGAAACATAAACCGATGTCGCGAACAGGTAGAAGAGCTTGAGCAGAACATAATGAAACCACTTAGGAGACCATAGCATTTTTTTAAAGAAAGATATTTGCAAATGTGATGAAAAACTTAAAAATGCTTCAAATGACTCTTTTAGTGCGCAATATGACAGTATATACGCGATTTAATCGTTTTCAACATTGCGCACAAAATTTGCATGAGAAACATAAACCGATGTCGCAAACAGGTAGAAGAGCTTGAGCAGAACATAATGAAACCATTTAGGAGACCATAGCATTCTTTTTAAGAAAGATATTTGCAAATGTGATGAAAAACTTAAAAATGCTTCAGATGACTCTTTTAAGTGCGCAATATGACGGTATATACGCGATTTAATCGTTTTCAACATTGCGCACAAAATTTGCATGAGAAACATAAACCGATGTCGCGAACAGGTAGAAGAGCTTGAGCAGAACATAATGAAACCACTTAGGAGACCATAGCATTTTTTTAAAGAAAGATATTTGCAAATGTGATGAAAAACTTAAAAATGCTTCAAATGACTCTTTTAGTGCGCAATATGACAGTATATACGCGATTTAATCGTTTTCAACATTGCGCACAAAATGAGCATGAAAAACATAAACCGATGTTGCGAACAGGTAGAAGAGCTTGAGCAGAACATAATGAGACCACTTAGTAGACCATAGCATTCTTTTTAAGAAAGATATTTGCAAATGTGATGAAAAACTAAAAAATGCTTCAAATGACTCTTTTAGTGCGCAATATGACAGTATATACGCGATTTAATCGTTTTCAACATTGCGCACAAAATTTGCATGAAAAACATAAACCGATGTCACGAACAGGTAGAAGAGCTTGAGCAGAACGTAATGAAACCACTTAGGAGACCATAGCATTTTCTTAAAGAAAGATATTTGCAAATGTGATGAAAAACTTAAAAATGCTTCAAATGACTCTTTTAGTGCGCAATATGACAGTATATACGCGATTTAATCGTTTTCAACATTGCGCACAAAATTTGCATGAGAAACATAAACCGATGTCGCAAACAGGTAGAAGAGCTTGAGCAGAACATAATGAAACCATTTAGGAGACCATAGCATTCTTTTTAAGAAAGATATTTGCAAATGTGATGAAAAACTTAAAAATGCTTCAAATGACTCTTTTAGTGCGCAATATGACAGTATATACGCGATTTAATCGTTTTCAACATTGCGCACAAAATTTGCATGAAAAACATAAACCGATGTCACGAACAGGTAGAAGAGCTTGAGCAGAACGTAATGAAACCACTTAGGAGACCATAGCATTTTCTTAAAGAAAGATATTTGCAAATGTGATGAAAAACTTAAAAATGCTTCAAATGACTCTTTTAGTGCGCAATATGACAGTATATACGCGATTTAATCGTTTTCAACATTGCGCACAAAATTTGCATGAGAAACATAAACCGATGTCGCAAACAGGTAGAAGAGCTTGAGCAGAACATAATGAAACCATTTAGGAGACCATAGCATTCTTTTTAAGAAAGATATTTGCAAATGTGATGAAAAACTTAAAAATGCTTCAAATGACTCTTTTAAGTGCGCAATATGACGGTATATACGCGATTTAATCGTTTTCAACATTGCGCACAAAATTTGCATGAAAAACATAAACCGATGTCACGAACAGGTAGAAGAGCTTGAGCAGAACGTAATGAAACCACTTAGGAGACCATAGCATTTTTTTAAAGAAAGATATTTGCAAATGTGATGAAAAACTTAAAAATACTTCAAATGACTCTTTTAGTGCGCAATATGACAGTATATACGCGATTTAATCGTTTTCAACATTGCGCACAAAATTTGCATGAAAAACATAAACCGATGTCGCGAACAGGTAGAAGAGCTTGAGCAGAACATAATGAAACCATTTAGGAGACCATAGCATTCTTTTTAAGAAAGATATTTGCAAATGTGATGAAAAACTTAAAAATGCTTCAAATGACTCTTTTAGTGCGCAATATGACAGTATATACGCGATTTAATCGTTTTCAACATTGCGCACAAAATTTGCATGAAAAACATAAACCGATGTCACGAACAGGTAGAAGAGCTTGAGCAGAACGTAATGAAACCACTTAGGAGACCATAGCATTTTCTTAAAGAAAGATATTTGCAAATGTGATGAAAAACTTAAAAATGCTTCAAATGACTCTTTTAGTGCGCAATATGACAGTATATACGCGATTTAATCGTTTTCAACATTGCGCACAAAATTTGCATGAGAAACATAAACCGATGTCGCAAACAGGTAGAAGAGCTTGAGCAGAACATAATGAAACCATTTAGGAGACCATAGCATTCTTTTTAAGAAAGATATTTGCAAATGTGATGAAAAACTTAAAAATGCTTCAAATGACTCTTTTAGTGCGCAATATGACAGTATATACGCGATTTAATCGTTTTCAACATTGCGCACAAAATTTGCATGAAAAACATAAACCGATGTCACGAACAGGTAGAAGAGCTTGAGCAGAACGTAATGAAACCACTTAGGAGACCATAGCATTTTCTTAAAGAAAGATATTTGCAAATGTGATGAAAAACTTAAAAATGCTTCAAATGACTCTTTTAGTGCGCAATATGACAGTATATACGCGATTTAATCGTTTTCAACATTGCGCACAAAATTTGCATGAGAAACATAAACCGATGTCGCAAACAGGTAGAAGAGCTTGAGCAGAACATAATGAAACCATTTAGGAGACCATAGCATTCTTTTTAAGAAAGATATTTGCAAATGTGATGAAAAACTTAAAAATGCTTCAAATGACTCTTTTAAGTGCGCAATATGACGGTATATACGCGATTTAATCGTTTTCAACATTGCGCACAAAATTTGCATGAAAAACATAAACCGATGTCACGAACAGGTAGAAGAGCTTGAGCAGAACGTAATGAAACCACTTAGGAGACCATAGCATTTTTTTAAAGAAAGATATTTGCAAATGTGATGAAAAACTTAAAAATACTTCAAATGACTCTTTTAGTGCGCAATATGACAGTATATACGCGATTTAATCGTTTTCAACATTGCGCACAAAATTTGCATGAAAAACATAAACCGATGTCGCGAACAGGTAGAAGAGCTTGAGCAGAACATAATGAAACCATTTAGGAGACCATAGCATTCTTTTTAAGAAAGATATTTGCAAATGTGATGAAAAACTTAAAAATGCTTCAAATGACTCTTTTAGTGCGCAATATGACAGTATATACGCGATTTAATCGTTTTCAACATTGCGCACAAAATTTGCATGAAAAACATAAACCGATGTCACGAACAGGTAGAAGAGCTTGAGCAGAACGTAATGAAACCACTTAGGAGACCATAGCATTTTCTTAAAGAAAGATATTTGCAAATGTGATGAAAAACTTAAAAATGCTTCAAATGACTCTTTTAGTGCGCAATATGACAGTATATACGCGATTTAATCGTTTTCAACATTGCGCACAAAATTTGCATGAGAAACATAAACCGATGTCGCAAACAGGTAGAAGAGCTTGAGCAGAACATAATGAAACCATTTAGGAGACCATAGCATTCTTTTTAAGAAAGATATTTGCAAATGTGATGAAAAACTTAAAAATGCTTCAAATGACTCTTTTAAGTGCGCAATATGACGGTATATACGCGATTTAATCGTTTTCAACATTGCGCACAAAATTTGCATGAAAAACATAAACCGATGTCACGAACAGGTAGAAGAGCTTGAGCAGAACGTAATGAAACCACTTAGGAGACCATAGCATTTTTTTAAAGAAAGATATTTGCAAATGTGATGAAAAACTTAAAAATGCTTCAAATGACTCTTTTAGTGCGCAATATGACAGTATATACGCGATTTAATCGTTTTCAACATTGCGCACAAAATTTGCATGAGAAACATAAACCGATGTCGCAAACAGGTAGAAGAGCTTGAGCAGAACATAATGAAACCATTTAGGAGACCATAGCATTCTTTTTAAGAAAGATATTTGCAAATGTGATGAAAAACTTAAAAATGCTTCAAATGACTCTTTTAAGTGCGCAATATGACGGTATATACGCGATTTAATCGTTTTCAACATTGCGCACAAAATTTGCATGAGAAACATAAACCGATGTCACGAACAGGTAGAAGAGCTTGAGCAGAACGTAATGAAACCACTTAGGAGACCATAGCATTTTTTTAAAGAAAGATATTTGCAAATGTGATGAAAAACTTAAAAATGCTTCAAATGACTCTTTTAGTGCGCAATATGACAGTATATACGCGATTTAATCGTTTTCAACATTGCGCACAAAATTTGCATGAGAAACATAAACCGATGTCGCAAACAGGTAGAAGAGCTTGAGCAGAACATAATGAAACCATTTAGGAGACCATAGCATTCTTTTTAAGAAAGATATTTGCAAATGTGATGAAAAACTTAAAAATGCTTCAGATGACTCTTTTAAGTGCGCAATATGACGGTATATACGCGATTTAATCGTTTTCAACATTGCGCACAAAATTTGCATGAGAAACATAAACCGATGTCGCGAACAGGTAGAAGAGCTTGAGCAGAACATAATGAAACCACTTAGGAGACCATAGCATTTTTTTAAAGAAAGATATTTGCAAATGTGATGAAAAACTTAAAAATGCTTCAAATGACTCTTTTAGTGCGCAATATGACAGTATATACGCGATTTAATCGTTTTCAACATTGCGCACAAAATTTGCATGAGAAACATAAACCGATGTCGCAAACAGGTAGAAGAGCTTGAGCAGAACATAATGAAACCATTTAGGAGACCATAGCATTCTTTTTAAGAAAGATATTTGCAAATGTGATGAAAAACTTAAAAATGCTTCAGATGACTCTTTTAAGTGCGCAATATGACGGTATATACGCGATTTAATCGTTTTCAACATTGCGCACAAAATTTGCATGAGAAACATAAACCGATGTCGCGAACAGGTAGAAGAGCTTGAGCAGAACATAATGAAACCACTTAGGAGACCATAGCATTTTTTTAAAGAAAGATATTTGCAAATGTGATGAAAAACTTAAAAATGCTTCAAATGACTCTTTTAGTGCGCAATATGACAGTATATACGCGATTTAATCGTTTTCAACATTGCGCACAAAATGAGCATGAAAAACATAAACCGATGTTGCGAACAGGTAGAAGAGCTTGAGCAGAACATAATGAGACCACTTAGTAGACCATAGCATTCTTTTTAAGAAAGATATTTGCAAATGTGATGAAAAACTAAAAAATGCTTCAAATGACTCTTTTAGTGCGCAATATGACAGTATATACGCGATTTAATCGTTTTCAACATTGCGCACAAAATTTGCATGAAAAACATAAACCGATGTCACGAACAGGTAGAAGAGCTTGAGCAGAACGTAATGAAACCACTAAGGAGACCATAGCATTTTCTTAAAGAAAGATATTTGCAAATGTGATGAAAAACTTAAAAATGCTTCAAATGACTCTTTTAGTGCGCAATATGACAGTATATACGCGATTTAATCTTTTTCAACATTGCGCACAAAATTTGCATGAAAAACATAAACCGATGTCGCGAACAGGTAGAAGAGCTTGAGCAGAACATAATGAAACCATTTAGGAGACCATAGCATTCTTTTTAAGAAAGATATTTGCAAATGTGATGAAAAACTAAAAAATGCTTCAAATGACTCTTTTAGTGCGCAATATGACAGTATATACGCGATTTAATCGTTTTCAACATTGCGCACAAAATTTGCATGAGAAACATAAACCGATGTCGCAAACAGGTAGAAGAGCTTGAGCAGAACATAATGAAACCATTTTAGGAGACCATAGCATTCTTTTTAAGAAAGATATTTGCAAATGTGATGAAAAACTTAAAAATGCTTCAAATGACTCTTTTAGTGCGCAATATGACAGTATATACGCGATTTAATCGTTTTCAACATTGCGCACAAAATTTGCATGAGAAACATAAACCGATGTCGCAAACAGGTAGAAGAGCTTGAGCAGAACATAATGAAACCATTTAGGAGACCATAGCATTCTTTTTAAGAAAGATATTTGCAAATGTGATGAAAAACTTAAAAATGCTTCAAATGACTCTTTTAAGTGCGCAATATGACGGTATATACGCGATTTAATCGTTTTCAACATTGCGCACAAAATTTGCATGAAAAACATAAACCGATGTCACGAACAGGTAGAAGAGCTTGAGCAGAACGTAATGAAACCACTTAGGAGACCATAGCATTTTCTTAAAGAAAGATATTTGCAAATGTGATGAAAAACTTAAAAATGCTTCAAATGACTCTTTTAGTGCGCAATATGACAGTATATACGCGATTTAATCTTTTTCAACATTGCGCACAAAATTTGCATGAAAAACATAAACCGATGTCGCGAACAGGTAGAAGAGCTTGAGCAGAACATAATGAAACCATTTAGGAGACCATAGCATTCTTTTTAAGAAAGATATTTGCAAATGTGATGAAAAACTAAAAAATGCTTCAAATGACTCTTTTAGTGCGCAATATGACAGTATATACGCGATTTAATCGTTTTCAACATTGCGCACAAAATTTGCATGAAAAACATAAACCGATGTCACGAACAGGTAGAAGAGCTTGAGCAGAACGTAATGAAACCACTTAGGAGACCATAGCATTTTCTTAAAGAAAGATATTTGCAAATGTGATGAAAAACTTAAAAATGCTTCAAATGACTCTTTTAGTGCGCAATATGACAGTATATACGCGATTTAATCTTTTTCAACATTGCGCACAAAATTTGCATGAAAAACATAAACCGATGTCGCGAACAGGTAGAAGAGCTTGAGCAGAACATAATGAAACCACTTAGGAGACCATAGCATTTTTTTAAAGAAATATATTTGCAAATGTGATGAAAAACTAAAAAATGCTTCAAATGACTCTTTTAGTGCGCAATATGACAGTTTTTACGCGACTTAATCGTTTTCAACATTGCGCACAAAATTTGCATGAGAAACATAAACCGATGTCACGAACAGGTAGGAGAGCTTGAGCAGAACATAATGAAACCATTTAGGAGACCATAGCATTGTTTTTAAGAAAGATATTTGCAAATGTGATGAAAAACTTAAAAATGCTTCAAATGACTCTTTTAAGTGCGCAATATGACGGTATATACGCGATTTAATCGTTTTCAACATTGCGCGCAAAATTTGCATGAAAAACATAAACCGATGTCACGAACAGGTAGAAGAGCTTGAGCAGAACGTAATGAAACCACTTAGGAGACCATAGCATTTTCTTAAAGAAAGATATTTGCAAATGTGATGAAAAACTTAAAAATACTTCAAATGACTCTTTTAGTGCGCAATATGACAGTATATACGCGATTTAATCGTTTTCAACATTGCGCACAAAATTTGCATGAAAAACATAAACCGATGTCGCGAACAGGTAGAAGAGCTTGAGCAGAACATAATGAAACCATTTAGGAGACCATAGCATTCTTTTTAAGAAAGATATTTGCAAATGTGATGAAAAACTAAAAAATGCTTCAAATGACTCTTTTAGTGCGCAATATGACAGTATATACGCGATTTAATCGTTTTCAACATTGCGCACAAAATTTGCATGAGAAACATAAACCGATGTCGCAAACAGGTAGAAGAGCTTTAGCAGAACATAATGAAACCATTTAGGAGACCATAGCATTCTTTTTAAGAAAGATATTTGCAAATGTGATGAAAAACTAAAAAATGCTTCAAATGACTCTTTTAGTGCGCAATATGACAGTATATACGCGATTTAATCGTTTTCAACATTGCGCACAAAATTTGCATGAGAAACATAAACCGATGTCGCAAACAGGTAGAAGAGCTTGAGCAGAACATAATGAAACCACTTAGGAGACCATAGCATTCTTTTTAAAGAAAGATATTTGCAAATGTGATGAAAAACTAAAAAATGCTTCAAATGACTCTTTTAGTGCGCAATATGACAGTTTTTACGCGATTTAATCGTTTTCAACATTGCGCACAAAATTTGCATGAGAAACATAAACCGATGTCACGAACAGGTAGGAGAGCTTGAGCAGAACATAATGAAACCATTTAGGAGACCATAGCATTCTTTTTTAGAAAGATATTTGCAAATGTGATGAAAAACTTAAAAATGCTTCAAATGACTCTTTTAGTGCGCAATATGACAGTATATACGCGATTTAATCTTTTTCAACATTGCGCACAAAATTTGCATGAAAAACATAAACCGATGTCGCGAACAGGTAGAAGAGCTTGAGCAGAACATAATGAAACCATTTAGGAGACCATAGCATTCTTTTTAAGAAAGATATTTGCAAATGTGATGAAAAACTAAAAAATGCTTCAAATGACTCTTTTAGTGCGCAATATGACAGTATATACGCGATTTAATCGTTTTCAACATTGCGCACAAAATTTGCATGAGAAACATAAACCGATGTCGCAAACAGGTAGAAGAGCTTGAGCAGAACATAATGAAACCATTTAGGAGACCATAGCATTCTTTTTAAGAAAGATATTTGCAAATGTGATGAAAAACTTAAAAATGCTTCAAATGACTCTTTTAGTGCGCAATATGACAGTATATACGCGATTTAATCGTTTTCAACATTGCGCACAAAATTTGCATGAGAAACATAAACCGATGTCGCAAACAGGTAGAAGAGCTTGAGCAGAACATAATGAAACCATTTAGGAGACCATAGCATTCTTTTTAAGAAAGATATTTGCAAATGTGATGAAAAACTAAAAAATGCTTCAAATGACTCTTTTAGTGCGCAATATGACAGTATATACGCGATTTAATCGTTTTCAACATTGCGCACAAAATGAGCATGAAAAACATAAACCGATGTTGCGAACAGGTAGAAGAGCTTGAGCAGAACATAATGAGACCACTTAGTAGACCATAGCATTCTTTTTTAGAAAGATATTTGCAAATGTGATGAAAAACTTAAAAATGCTTCAAATGACTCTTTTAGTGCGCAATATGACAGTATATACGCGATTTAATCTTTTTCAACATTGCGCACAAAATTTGCATGAAAAACATAAACCGATGTCGCGAACAGGTAGAAGAGCTTGAGCAGAACATAATGAAACCATTTAGGAGACCATAGCATTCTTTTTAAGAAAGATATTTGCAAATGTGATGAAAAACTAAAAAATGCTTCAAATGACTCTTTTAGTGCGCAATATGACAGTATATACGCGATTTAATCGTTTTCAACATTGCGCACAAAATTTGCATGAGAAACATAAACCGATGTCGCAAACAGGTAGAAGAGCTTGAGCAGAACATAATGAAACCATTTAGGAGACCATAGCATTCTTTTTAAGAAAGATATTTGCAAATGTGATGAAAAACTTAAAAATGCTTCAAATGACTCTTTTAAGTGCGCAATATGACGGTATATACGCGATTTAATCGTTTTCAACATTGCGCACAAAATTTGCATGAAAAACATAAACCGATGTCACGAACAGGTAGAAGAGCTTGAGCAGAACGTAATGAAACCACTTAGGAGACCATAGCATTTTCTTAAAGAAAGATATTTGCAAATGTGATGAAAAACTTAAAAATACTTCAAATGACTCTTTTAGTGCGCAATATGACAGTATATACGCGATTTAATCGTTTTCAACATTGCGCACAAAATTTGCATGAAAAACATAAACCGATGTCGCGAACAGGTAGAAGAGCTTGAGCAGAACATAATGAAACCATTTAGGAGACCATAGCATTCTTTTTAAGAAAGATATTTGCAAATGTGATGAAAAACTTAAAAATGCTTCAAATGACTCTTTTAGTGCGCAATATGACAGTATATACGCGATTTAATCGTTTTCAACATTGCGCACAAAATTTGCATGAAAAACATAAACCGATGTCACGAACAGGTAGAAGAGCTTGAGCAGAACGTAATGAAACCACTTAGGAGACAATAGCATTTTCTTAAAGAAAGATATTTGCAAATGTGATGAAAAACTTAAAAATGCTTCAAATGACTCTTTTAGTGCGCAATATGACAGTATATACGCGATTTAATCGTTTTCAACATTGCGCACAAAATTTGCATGAAAAACATAAACCGATGTCACGAACAGGTAGAAGAGCTTGAGCAGAACGTAATGAAACCACTTAGGAGACCATAGCATTTTCTTAAAGAAAGATATTTGCAAATGTGATGAAAAACTTAAAAATGCTTCAAATGACTCTTTTAGTGCGCAATATGACAGTATATACGCGATTTAATCTTTTTCAACATTGCGCACAAAATTTGCATGAAAAACATAAACCGATGTCGCAAACAGGTAGAAGAGCTTAAGCAGAACATAATGAAACCATTTAGGAGACCATAGCATTCTTTTTAAGAAAGATATTTGCAAATGTGATGAAAAACTTAAAAATGCTTCAAATGACTCTTTTAGTGCGCAATATGACAGTATATACGCGATTTAATCGTTTTCAACATTGCGCACAAAATTTGCATGAGAAACATAAACCGATGTCGCAAACAGGTAGAAGAGCTTGAGCAGAACATAATGAAACCATTTAGGAGACCATAGCATTCTTTTTAAGAAAGATATTTGCCTGTTTACCTGTTTGGTCTCCTAAGTGGTTTCATTATGTTCTGCTCAAGCTCTTCTACCTGTTCGCGACATCGAACAAAATTTGCATGAGAAACATAAACCGATGTCGCGAACAGGTAGAAGAGCTTAATGAAACCATCTCGCGTACATACTGTCAATATTGCGCACTAAAAGAGTCATTTGAAGCATTTTTAAGTTTTTCATCACATTTGCAAATATCTTTTTTTTTTAAAATGCTATGGTCTCCTAAGTGGTTTCATTATGTTCTGCTCAAGCTCTTCTACCTGTTTGCGACATCGGTTTATGTTTCTCATGCAAATTTTGTGCGCAATGTTGAAAATGATTAAATCGCGTATATACTGTCATATTGCGCACTAAAAGAGTCATTTGAAGCATTTTTAAGTTTTTCATCACATTTGCAAATATCTTTCTTTAAAAAGAATGCTATGGTCTCCTAAGTGGTTTCATTATGTTCTGCTCAAGCTCTTCTACCTGTTTGCGACATCGGTTTATGTTTCTCATGCAAATTTTGTGTGCAATGTTGAAAACGATTAAATCGCGTATATACTGTCATATTGCGCACCAAAAGAGTCATTTGAAGCATTTTTTAATTTTTCATCACATTTGCAAATATCTTTCTTTAAAAGACATCGGTTTATGTTTCTCATCTTTATTTAATCGTTTTCAACATTGCGCACAAAATTTGCATGAGAAACATAAACCGATGTCGCGAACAGGTAGAAGAGCTTAATGAAACCATCTCGCGTATATACTGTCATATTGCGCAATAAAAGAGTCATTTGAAGCATGTTTAACATTTGATAATATCTTTCTTATAAAGAATGCCATGGTCTCCTAAGTGGTATCATTATGCTGCGTTTGAGCTTTTCTATCTGTTCCCCCCTAATTCACGCACTGTATTACATGAAGATAAAACAAAACTTAAATTTCAGTTGGACATATCATA